>PVKA01031483.1:0-19687 GCA_004027165.1 Ctenomys sociabilis | reverse complement strand
TCCAGTGTAGGAAGTAAAAGACTTCTACATTGAAAACTACCATGTTCTGAAAAAAAGGAGATTGAAGAGGATATCAGAAAATGAAGACATCCCTTTGTCTTGGATAAGAAGAACCAATATGGGGAAAATGGCCATATTTCCAAAACTGTTCTGCAGATTTAATGCAATTCCAGTCAAAATTATAATAGTATATCTCACAGAAAAAATTCAAGTGGAACCAATTGGAACTGGAACAGACCACCACAAGGCAATTCCAGGCAACAAAGGCAAGGTAGGGGGCAGCACAACTCTCACTTGAAATTATAGCTATGAAGTTACTGTGATAAAAATAGCATAGTACTGACAAACAAAACAAAAAACCCTCAAAACCAAATAGACCCAAAGATTAATGGAGTAGATTAGAAGATGCAGAAGCAACTCCACACGTACTCAGCTACCTTATCATTGGCAAAAGTGCCTAACACATTCCCTGGGAGAAAGAAGGCCTCTTTAATAGTGCTGGAAAAGCAGGCTTTGCACGTGCTGAAGAGTCAGCTTGGATCATATCTTTCACCATGCACTAAATTAAATTTAAAATGAATCAAAGCCCTAAATAATAAAATAGAAACATTAAATGTGCTGGAAAATAGAGTAGGTAAAACTCTTGAAGACACTGGTGTGGGCAAAGATTTTATAAATGAAACCCTGCTTGCATAAGAATCAATAACTGGGATCTGATTTTATTAAAAAGCTTTTGCATAGCAAGAGAAACTACCAGCAGTAAAGAGATAACCCACAATGTGGGAAAAATGTTTGACAGCTGTCCCTCAGACAAAGGATTACTATCAGGAGCATATAAAGAACTAAAAAGTCAGATCTCCCAAATTTAATCCAAATCAAAATTGGGCCCTCAGTTCAAAATTGGGCATCTGAAATTAATACATACATAGATGAAACAATACAAGCAGCAAATAAACATATGAAAAAATGTTGAACATCACTGATCATTAGATGCAAAGTAACACAACACTGAGATTCCTTTTCACCCTGGAAAGAATGGCTATTATGAAGAGATCAACCAAAAACAAATGCCTGAGGGGCTGTGGGGAAAGGAACCTTGCTCCACTGTTGGTGTTGGTAGTATAGATTGGTACAACCATTATGGAAATCAGTGTGGAGATTCTTCAGCAAACTAGAATTGGAGGTCCCATTTAACCAGCTATTTCCCTGCTGCATTCCCAGAAGAATTAAAAACACCATACCACAGGGATATATGTACATCCTGTATATAGCAGCACAATTTGTAACAGCTAAATCTTGGGAACAATGCAGGTGCTCATCAACTGAGGAATGGATAAAAAAGATGTGGTCTTATATAGTGGAGTACTACCCAGTCATAAGAAGGATGTGCATGAGTCTTTTTTAAATAGGTAAATGAGTGATACTTGATGCCATGTTCATGTGATAAACCAGACTCCCATGTTTAAACATTGTATTGTTTCCCTAGTGTAAGAAGCTGAAAGAGTGACTAAAATGTAAAATGTACAATAAAAATTGTAAAATGGGAAGAAACCGGTCAAAAGGAAAGAGAAACTGGGATGAGGAAAGGAAAGAAAGGAAGCGAAAAGCAAAAAATATATGTGTATACATACAAGATAGTTCAGATTATTATATTAATTTCTCTTAGTTTATTGAAAAGAAATGTTTGTGCTAATAGTGTTGAGACAATTACATGCATATATCTTGTACTCTAAGTAACTAAAGATAACAGTTTACAATATATTTATTAGCCATTATTACTCTCAAATTACCTTCTTTTGAAATTTTGTTCTCCTTAAAATAAAATTTGAAAACAGATTGGGTTCTCAGGCTGGATGTGGTGGCACATGCTTGTTATCCCAGCATGTGGGAGGCTGTGGCAGGAGGATTACTGTGAGCTTGAGGCCAGCTTGGACTACGTAGCAAGAAACAAGTAAATACATATTTTTATTTTTAATAACTTTTCTACACTAGAACTCCAAAGTATATAAGACAAAAAAAAAAAATTCAGACACAAGCAAAATAATCATCGAGAGATCCAATAAAATGTAAAGGTCATTTACTATTTAAAATAAAATTGAAGGGGCCAGGGAGATGGCTCAGTGGAATAAGCGCTTGCCTGGCAAGCACAATGGCCTGAGTTCAATCCCAGGCCCCCCCAAAAAAAACCTTTAGGGAAACAGTTCCTTTCCTTTCCTTTCCTTTCCTTTCCTTTCCTTTCCTTTCCTTTCCTTTCCTTTCCTTTCCTTTCCTTTCCTTTCCTTTAAATCTTATTGAAATACATTAAAGATGAGATATTTGAGTGGATATCTTATATTATTAATTTTTAAAGTCAATGCAATTCTAATAAAAAGAGTCATATTTGTTACGGAATATGACAAACAGCAAATTTCTTTGTTTTTTTGAGACAAGGCTTACTGTACAGATCAGGGGCTGGACTTGACCTCACTGTGTAGCACAGGCTGGCTTTGAACTCACAGTAAAAATCCCTCCGGAGTGCTGGGATTCCAGGCATGCACCACCATGCCTGGCTAAGGAGTGCTTTTTTGTTTTTGTTTTTGTTTTTTTTTATATTTTAGGGAAGGGTCTACAGGGTGTCAGGGTGTCACTACTAGATTGGACTCGTAGTGATTGCCTGTTTGCAGCCTCCTGAGAGTTGGGATTACAGGTGTAATCCACCACGCTCAGTCTCAATCACTGTCTGAGTGTGCCCCCAGGGGTGGGGCTGGCATAGCAGGCCCCAGATTGAACCCCTGGCCCTGCGCCTGCTTGTAAGCACTTTAATCACTGAGCTGTTTGGGTGGCCCCTTGATGAGTTTTTTTTGTTTGTTTGTTTTTTTGTTTTTTTGTCTTTTTGAGACAGGGTCTCAGTATGCAATTCAGGTTGGCCTTAAGCTCACTCTGTAGGTCAGGCTAGTCTCAAACTCACAACACCCTCCTGCCTCAGCCTCCCAAGTGCTGGGATTACAGGCATGCGCCACCACGCCCTGCTTAATGAGTATTTTTTATCCAGTAAAAATTTTGTGGAAGTGCAAAAATCCAAGAATAGTGGAGATCAGGATCATGAAACTTACTCTATCAAATATTAACAGCAGGCAAAGGCTTTTGAATGGACATTTTCAAGTAAAATCTATAAATGGCCAAGCCCAGAAGTAGCCGCAGTCAGTGGTGAGGGCGTAGAGAGATGCAAGTGCTTGTGTGCCACGGACTAGAGCGTAACGTGGTGTAGCTGACACAGAAACAAGCATGGTAGCCCCTCCAATGATGAAGAGTAGGCGTGCCCTGGATCCAGGAACTCCTCTTCTGGCTGAATGTGCAGAAGAGTTGAAAGCAAGCGCCTCCTCAGATGTCTGCACCCCCACCTTCACAGCAGTGCTGTTCATGGGAGTGAAGGATCGGGAGCCCCAGCTGCCCTTGGTGGAGCAGGAGGTGGCTCGGGCAGGCGGTGGAGCGTGGCTGTGGGCACGTGCAACAGTACACTGAAAGTGGACCTTTTGGTGTGCTGGCTGAAACAGCCAGTCCCAGAGCAGATACCCGTAATTCCATCCTGATGCAGTACCTTAGAGAGTTGTGTTCACAGAGGTGGGGAGTAGAGGAGGCTGAGGGTGCACGGGGCCAGGGGTGGGTGGAGATGAGAGGAGCCCTGGAAGTGATGCGTGTACTGCTACTGAACCTCTGCACTTAAACATGGCCCGAAGGGAGTATTCTTTGTTTTTTGTGGTACTGGGATGGAACTCAAGACCTTGTACTTTCCAGGGAGGTGCTTATGCCACTGAGCTATCTCCCTGACAGCTGAATGGAGGATTTCATGCTCAGTGTATTTTACTAATTTTTTTAAAAGTAAAGAGGTAAATATGATAGTGTTTTGTGGTTACTTTGGAGTAGATTGAAGCAGGAAATTGGTATCTCTGGGAAGAGCACATGGATGCTGTAGCAGTCACAGTAAGCTTTCAGTTTGGGTAGTATCTTGGCATGTATTTAATAGGCACACAGAGTTAACATATGCTTCTTACTGTTTAAACACAGAAAAGAAAAAGTTGATTCCCTGCTCAGTGAAGGGTGCGCATTAAGCCAAATAGTGGCTAATAATGCACAGCCTAAAGTCCCTGTTTTCTGATTATCAGTGGAGAAAGATAAACATACATGCCTGAGGTACACATATGCACACCCCCCAAAGACAGTCATGTGGAGAGATGGAGGAAAGGGAGAGACGGCCCAGCACGGGTACCCTAGGGTCTGGTTCTGAGTGAGAATAAGGGCACCATTTAGCTTTTGTGCATGAGTCCTCTTCTCCCTGCCATGAAAGGTAGCTCTTTCTTGTATTTTGAAATTGCTAGTGCTTTTGTGTAAATATATTCACTACACAAGCACTACAACACTTTATATTTTCATGTGGCATTGTTTTATATTATAACCCTTAATATTTTTCTGCTTTGCTATAAATCTGTGATAAATAATAATCCTAGTGGCCTTTCATTGTTTCTTTTCTTTCTTTCTTTCTTTTTTTTTTTTGGTGGAACCAGGAATTGAACTCAGGCCCTTGTGTTTGCCAGGGAAGCGCTTATTCCATCTTCCCAGCCCCTTCATTGTTTCTTTATTGGCGTTTCTGTCTGGTGTTTTGTGGATGGAGCAGCACCTGCATGCTGGCTAAGATGCTCTGCTGTAGTAAGCTGCCAGGAGGGCTGAGCAGGAACCTCAGGATGAGCTTGCTATTTACTGTGGAACTGGAAATGAATATTCCAGTAGAAGAAACTTGAGTTCTTTGCTAATAAAGGTCTTTGGTAAAATTATGGTTTTGTCAGAAGTATGTTTTAAGCACTTGTGCTTATATCCCTATTTCTGTGTTGTTTTGCCTACATTTTGTCATTTGGGGAGGTGGAAAGCAGGATTAGGAGATTGGCAGGTCTGTATTTAAAGTTCTGCTGTGTCGTGAGCTTGTGACTGCTGGCAGATTAACTCTGTTTAGAACTTCCTCAAGGTGGCAAGATTTACCTTCTCATTTACTGGGAAGACTCCGCACAAATAAAGCATCTGGCAGAGCTCTGCGCACGGTGGCTGCCGTCTCTCTTTCCCACAAGATTTATAACTAAGGCCTTCTGCAGTTAATTGTTTTGATGTAATATAGTATGCTGAGAATTTTTTTCTAAATTTGTGATTATATTTAAGAATTTTCATGATTCAGTTCTTTTATTTATATGTTACTAATGTGTTATTTTATTCACTTATTATCTGGATACTCTGCCTAATATCATGGGTAATTTCCACCCATGAATTTTAATACAGTAAAATAGCAATATTAGTTCATTGAGGTAGCAATCGTAGTATTTTTTTTAAATTAAATTCTTTTAGTTTAGTGAAATTGCAGCACTAACATTTTTATTTTAACGTACTTAAAATTCTTTTCATCATGTTTTAATAGCTAGAGTATCCATCTTAGTTTTAATTTTTGTTTTGCATAGACCACATTAAATATGTTTTTAAGATTGATAGCATATTCAGAAACTTCTCACTGTCTCATAGCGAAGCCAACACAAGCTGTTTCCTGGCTTTGTGTGCCCTTAGTGGGGGCTGCGGGAGGGGCGCTTGGCGCCTTGCTGTGCTTTCTCCTCTTTGCTCTTGTGCTTGTTGGACCCCAACAACTTCTTATGTGCTTGGTACAGTCTGAGTGCCGTGCATATGACCTTATGCCAGTGTTACTAAGGGGCCCTGGTATTACACGAGACCAGACTTGGTATTTGTTTCAAATGATCTGCGAGTGTAGACATCCCCCAGCTCTTCTGCCGGATGGACATGTTGTGCAAGGGCTAGCACTTGCGGCCCTCGCAGGGCGTGGGGCGTCAGGCACAGCTGCATATGAGGGGTCATCAGCACGGACACTTGCAGGAAATGTCCGCAGAGAGGTGCTCTGGTGGAGTGATGGCGTGAGCTGTGCCTTTCACTACTGACGTGCAGCCTAGAGCAGTCAAATGTGGCACTGGCAGCAGTCTGGGCAAGAAGCAGGGCTGCCATGTTGGTCGTTAGACTGTCTGCTGTCTTTCTAAAAATCTGCCTACCCACCGATGTTTAGTCTTCCCTAGCATTAGAGTTTTAGAAACTACTTTTTGAACAGCAAGTTTCAGATGGCTCCTGGAAGCCCCACTATTTAGTTCCTATCTTATAACCCAGCACTGCCGCACTGCATAGATCAGACAGCCTGGCATAAAGCACGCATGTGTGTGTGTGGAGCCCTGCTGGGTAGCTCATATACCTGAGGGCCTGCGAAGAGTGGTGCAGTGCAGTCAGGGCTGGGATTGCAGGTGTACGCCGCTGTGCCCAGGCTTGCCCTCTCCTCTTATTTGCCTTATTGATAGGTGCGTCCCCAAATGTTTAATGTGTGATTAGGAAGGGAGGAGAGGGAGAAATCACCACTGAAAAGCTGGTTGTGTTTTGGCCTCCTGAATGGCTTTGGAGCCAGGTGGAGGATTAAGGACCGATACTCGTGCCTGATACTGGTGAGAGAATGCCACTTCCTCCTGAGGCCATTGTAGGGGCGGAGCGCTTCGCTGTGGGCATTTCCTGCAAGTAACTGCCGCATCCCTGCAGTTCGGATGCTGGAAGTGAGCGCATGTGTCGTGTTTTTGTAAGTTCCACCTTTAAACTATTGTAATGTGGAAAGAAGTTACATGATGTACGAGAAGCACAGAAATACTTCGTTTTGTTTGTTGTGTTAGGTGTTGCAAGTACAAAATACCAGTATAGAAGACTCTACATTTAGTACAGACATAAACAGCCCCATGGCGGCTTTTGGGAGTACGAGGCAGTTTCTTTTTGCCTTTCCTTGCTTTCAAATTTAAAAGTCTGACTTACAGTTTGGTCCTGTATAATGATTCTTTACTATATGTTCCAGCTTCATGAATTAATGAAATGATACGGGAAAAAAAAGTGAAATCTAGAACGTAAAGAAATGAATAAATAAAGGTGGAGTGGTGGGAAGCAAGGGAGACTTTGAGGGGGGCTGGGAGGGGAGAGAGGTAAGGGACTGGAAAGGGACGCGATTGAATGATCAGGGTGTGCCACACGTTGCCAGTTTCCACAGCAAGTGCCACTCTTTTGTACTGCAAGTATACCTGTAAAAGGAACAAAAGGCATGATGTGTAATTGGTAGCTGCCCGTGGCGATTATAGTGTGGGATTATGCGTGTGTGGGGATAGTTCTCCAACTGCACGCTAGAGGGCTCCGGAGGCTGGAGGAGCTGCAAGGCGAGCCCTGCCAGCGAAGGGCACCTTGTGTGTCCGCCCTGCCCGAGCCCTCCGTCAGAAGGGGAGAAATTTATATGAATCAGCTTTCTCTTTGGAAGGTGTTGGGAAAGTAATCTGTTAGTAAAATAATACTGTATAATGTTTTTATGAAGTTTTTTGTACTTTAATTCAATCTTAAAACATTTTCTGTAGTTCTAATAAATATAATTTTATAGATATAAATTTCCTTGCCTCTCAAAGATTATTTTGTGCTTTTGTAGATACTGAAGTCTAATGCTTGCGAGAGAAATATTAAAATCGCACCTCCATTACATTTTCAGGGAATCCGAGCCCGTGTTTTGGAGACGCTCGTCATGCTGCTGCTTCTTGCCTTACTGATTCTCGGTATAGTTTGGGTGGCTTCGGCACTGATTGACCACGATGCAGCTAGCATGGAGTCTTTATATGGTACCAATGTCCTTGATGTAACCTGTCTGTCCCGGACACCTTGGGGCGGGGCGGAGTCAGCTGCCTAGGACTTCAATCTTGGCATATGTAACTTTCAGTGTTATGGAGTTGAGCTGTCTGTAGATATAAGCAAAAAAGGTAATGTTTGTTTCGTATGTGTAGAATGACTGAGCAGCAGTTCAGATTTTTTTTTTTTGGTTAATTGACTTCTTTTAAAATTCCATAGAAGCCTTTTTCCTACTTCTAAATAGGTTTTACAAAACGTTTATTTCCTGCTGTTGCACTTTAGATGTTTTTATTCTACAATTTAGAAATTATATGGATTAATACAGCCAAAATACAGTTATAGCATCTAGTGTACAGTGTTTTGAACTTACTAAAATGTATTTATATTTTTATAGATCTCTGGGAGTTCTACCTGCCCTATTTATATTCCTGTATATCACTGATGGGATGTTTGTTACTTCTCTGTAAGTATTTTTCTGATTTATTGTTGATAAGAAAGTAGAATTGTTCTATATTTGGAAAAATTATAGGAAAGTTTCCTGCTGAGATTCCTTAACAACTTGGAGATCGTTTTGAGTTGGCACTAAAGTTTTTGTTATTCAAGGTAAATTTTGGTAAACTAAAGCCTTGAAATAATAAGGTATTTTTGCTGTCCTCCAAAAGAAAATCTTTTCACTGAGTTGAGAAGAGAGGATCTCCCCCCCCAAAACAAGCACACCCAGCTGCTTCATGCCCTGCCTCCCACCCAGCCTCCATCGTGGCACTTGAGTCTGCTCCTCAGTGGAAACCATTGGAGCCTGTGTGAAGATTCTGTGGCTTTATGTGAAAACTTGCTTCATCTTACTTGAGGAATCACATCCCCTCTCAGGAGTGCTGTGTGCTCTGAAACACAGTTGCGAGGACTTAAGACTGTATCTGTCAGTTCTGGGTCTCAGTTCTAGTGCAGTCTGTTCTTTGTCTTTTAAGCAAAAATATTTACTTCTACTCAGCTACTAGAATCCTATCTTGAAGTTTCTTTCATCTGCACATAACTTTTATTAAATGTGGAAATGCCCAGCCTCCTCCCATGGCCCCTTGGCTTCTCTGTTAGTGAAGCTGAAGAACCTTGTGGCGAGCCCCTGGGAGCCTCTAGCTGGGAGTGTGAATGCACTTGGACCATGATGCTTAGGCCGCCCTGTCTTCCTGTGGGCTTCCAGTTTCTCTGTCTGAGCTCTGAGGTCCTGTCTGCTCTTGTCCCTGCAGTGTGCACACCAGTGGGCCTGTCCCGCATGTTCACAGTCATGGGCCAGTTGCTAGTGAAGCCAACAGTAAGTACTTCATTATCAGTTGCTGTGTTGCTTCCACGCATGTGTTTATGATTCCACATCCTTTTGACGTGAACTAGTGCTGAGAAACTTGAGAATGGTTCGTAGGCTTATCTCTCAGATTGTTTCTTTTAAGTCCCTTGTGCCTTTGGAAATCGAATGTTTTTGCTTTTAAAAGACTATAGGCACTTAAGTAAAACAAGCCAATTTCAAGGTAAAATTTGCTCTTCTTTACAGGTATTTTCATTGCCTTATATCAATAACTTACCATATCTGTGCTTTGATTTTATAGGGCAAGTATGTTCCTGAAAAATGGATATATTATATATTCATTCTTTGAATTATACTTTGCCTTTTATCTAAGAAATACTATGTATTCATTTTTAAATGATTTTCAACTAGCACCTAATTCTAATGATTATTCCTAAATTCCTTTGGTGTTCAGTTTGTCAGATATTTTAATAATATGAAACTAACTTCTTAGCTATACCTAGGGGGTCTGTTATTTCACTTATTTTCTTGGATCCTCCTTGCCTATGCACTCAAGTCCAAGCTACTTGTCTGCTGCAGGCTTTCAGAGCCACCCTGCCCTGCTCCCATCCATGGTGGCTGTGCTTCCCTCTCTGGGCCACCTCTATCCTCCACCTCTTCCCTACTCAGCCCCAGTAGTCTCCCGAGTGTGTGGAACCCCCGGCCCCTCTCTAAGCACATGTGATCAGACCGCCATGCTGCTGTTCCTTCCCCTGAGCTTGTATGCTTAGCACAACTTCCCAGGTCATTTGGTGACAGGGTTTTCTTCCCTTCTGCGGTGATTCATAAGGGAGAACACTGAGAAAGTGTTAAAACAGGTAATTTTTAGTAAATGCTTGTTTGACTTAGCTAATTTTGTGTTTTTCATCCTTTTTAAAATAAAACCTATTATCTTACTTGATGAATAAATGAATGCATACTCAGTATAGCATGATGCATGCATCAAACTTTGAAATTGACACTCCTCTTAAAGAGGTTTTCTTCCTACTTCTTTGCTTTTTTAATCCCCTTCTCCATGTCTACTTTCTAGAGAGACATTTGGGGTTCTGTGTTGTGTTGTAACATTCCGTTACTACTGTGCTCTGGACCATGTCTCCACCTGCCCCTCAGCTTCTAGTTCTAATGAGGAAGAGACTGTGGAAGTAACTGTGGTGTGGTGAGCACCACTTGTGTTCCATGGTGCCGGAAACTCAACCTCCGTGAAAGCAAACTGTATTGATCTCTGTTCCCCAAGCCCAATCGTGTCTCTTACTAACAATGTCTGCAAAACTGTCGGTAACTTTTGCCAGTAACAGTAGTCAGTTTTTGTTTATATGCTACATGTAGTGACAAAGTGTCTGTACCCAGAATTTCATTTCCTCCTGTGACAAATGTGTGAGGTACGTAGTTGTATTCATTTGACGGTTGAGTTCACTTCAGGTCAAGAGGTTGGGTAGCATGTATGATTCCCAGAATCACCTGAGACTGGCTTTGAGGCCAGGCTGAGGAGTGTTGCTCTATTGCTCTGTGAACCCCAGAGCTGCATGGCTGCTGCTTACGCAGGGCCCTGCACTTGTGCACAGCTGTGTTCTCGAATGGCTTCCCCTGCATGCAGCGCCTGCCTCCTCTTGGCCTTTCAGGCTCCTGCGCAAGCTGCCGCAGCCACCAGAAACACCAGCTGAACTCTCCTCTCCCCTACTGGAAGTAACCTTTCTGCCTCTGATGTTGTGTAACATTTAAGACTTGGTTTTGACATTTATTTTAATCCTGTAATTACTTTTTAATTCATCTTTTCTTTTCTGGTACCATTTGAGGTTGGGATGGTGTCTTACCTGCATCTAAGCCCTCAGTAGCCGCAGTAGTTATAAAAGCGGGCCTTTTGGGAAACTTCTTTTTCTTGGACTAGGAGGTGGTGATGACAGTCTGTTTCTCACAGAGTCATCAGAAGCAAGGGGGCGATGTTCACACGCACCACATCCCTGTGACCTCTCAGGTTGTGAGTCTCTGTGATCATAAGTCATTATTTGATAATTTCTACAGTGAGCTAAAAAGTCCATTTGAGAGCTAAGAAATGGCCAGTTCTCATCAAGACAGTGGAAACGATGAGAAGCAGGATAGAAAAAAACTCCACAAAGATAGGATCTTGCCTGCTTATGTGTAGGAACACTGTCAGGGTTCCCCCGCTCTTAACCGTTGTCCAGTTGGTCCTGTTGGGATCACATCTACCCCACTCAGGACCATTGTGTGTCCAGGCTCAGGCGGCTTGTCTTGTCCCTGAAGAGGCCTTTCTCTTTCCTTCCTCTGCCTCATAGGTTGAGCATGCTCTGTCACTATCATCCGTTTGAATTAATTTATTCTTATTATTTGTTCTCTTCTCTCAGGTTTAGGCTTCCCAAGGGTAGAGGTAGTATGTCTACCAGAGGTTACTTGAGTGCTAGGACACAGGGAACCTCAAATATTTATTGAGAAATTGGAAACTTTTGGATTGCTTGACATAAATTTTACATGAACTGTATAAATTTGGGGCCTGAAAAGGGACCACATGATTTGAGACTGTCTCATCAGACAGCTGAAATATACACAGATGTATTTTGCTGAGAATAAGTTGGTTGTGTTTGAACAACAGAGTACACTGACCTCAGCTCTCAGCCTCTTTAACATTTTCCCCAGTGCTGAGAAGGCAGGGGTAAGGGAGGGGGGAGAGAGGGAGGCAGGGGGCAGGGAAGGAAGAAGGGGGGAGGGAAGGGGGAGGGAGGGATAACTGTGCTAACAGAGCTAGAAGTGAGTGTGTTTTAGGTTTTGTCATTTGAAGACAGTGCAGATAATACCTATACAACTGCTTTTTGTGAGTTTTTCTCCTCTACTGTTAAGTGACTTGGTAGTGAATGGCTTATATATAGACACATCATTTCACTAGGATTCTGTTGGATGACTTCTTAGTTTTTAATTTTTATTACTATTTCCTGGTTCTCAACCGATTCTAAAAATTATAACCTTGAGCACACATTATTATTATTATTTTTTTGTCTTTAGTACAGGATCTGTAGCGCCTCACTACACAGATGGGACTTGAAGTGATCCTCCTGTTTTCAGCCTCCCAAGCCCTGGGATTATAGGCGTGCACTACCACACTCAGTCTCAATTGCTGTCTCAGCATGTCCTGGGGTGGGGCTGGCACAACAGGCCTGGGGATTGAACCTGGGCCCTTGCACCTGCCTAAGCAGGCGCTTTAGTCTGCTGAGCTCTGTGGCCAGCCCTAGCACATATGAATTAATGGCATGTATTAATGGGGGTTCCTGTGATACATCTGTCCATGCGTGTGTCCTGCACTGGTCATGTCCACGCCAGGTGACTGTTATGACTCTATTTATGGAGCACCTCCAGGATAGAGTGGCAGAGCTTCTGCATGTCCCTGGTGTGCTTTGCAGGGCTCTTGTCTTGTGTGTGTTATTGACCACACACTGGTCACTGTGCAGGTAAATACAGGAGAGCAGACACTGGGCTAGATGAGGAGCTCTATCTCTTCTAGCTCAGAAGTCATGGCTAGGCCGTAAAAATACATTCTCCTCCCCCTTCTCTTTCTTCTCCTCTTCCTCTCATTTTTAGTTTTTTGGTTGTTTAAACTTTATACATTTGTTTGTCATTGATAGATCTGGAGATTTTTAAGTTTTGATCCTTTAAACTTAAAGAATATCCAGTTTATTTGATAGTGCACACCTACAGACTCAGCACTCTGGAAGATTTAGGCAAGAGAATCACAGCCTGGGCAGCTGAGTGAGACTCTGTCTCAGTGAAGAACAGAGCAGGACTGGGGAAGTAGTGCAGTGCACAGGCCCTGGGCTCAGCTACTGCCCCCATCCCTGATTTAAATATCGGTAGATTGTCAAGTAATCAAGTTTGATGTTTAGTTATATATTAAAATATGAAAATATTAAATATAAACTCTGGAATATATACTTTATGAAAAAATTGTTTGAGCATTTTTATGTTGTGTTCTTAGTTACTTCAATGAATACATTATCTAAAATAATAGACCAAGTAGCCTAAACATTTTTGTAACAGACTTTGTAATGTTACATTACTGAATAGTTCTATCTTTAAATTTAGATTCTTGAAGACTTGGACGAGCAAATCTATATTATCACCCTAGAGGAAGAAGCACTCCAGAGACGGCTAAATGGTATGTGTATATTTAGACTAGGGTAAAGAATAAAATATATTTTAATCAAAAGAGACAACTAATTGGAAGGGAAAAAGGTCTAAACCTGCCAGAGGCTTAAGGATAACAAAGATATTTCCTGTGAAAGGGGTTTGCTGAGAGGCTATGGAGGAAGACCTGTGACCAGCAGGGTCAGCTCTCACTGAGCCAGTGGCCACTGGGGGCCAGCAGATCTCCACCATCAGCTCTGCAGACACCTGTGGGCGTATTGCATTTCCTGCTTGCTCACACCTTCAAGGGAAGGATAGCAGGGTTCTTTGACACAGAGAGGCCAAATGTGCCACAGTATCACTTAGCGGCTTTCTTAGTTACCAGCTACTAACCAAGTTAGTGTGTTAAAGGCTATTTAATTTTAAGTTACTGATCATTTGGGACCACCAGTGAAGACAAGAATGATGATATAATTGAACAGAGAAATGATGTGGTATAGGTAAGTGAATTTGTAGCGTTTTTCACTCTGTACTCTTTCACATTTTTTTTGCACAACTGGGGATTGAACTCAGGCCCTTGCGCTTGCCAGGGAAGTGCTTATTCCACTGAGCCATCTCCCTGGCCCCTCTTTCACATACTCTTTAAAAAATATTGGAGAGGTACCGTTCTTTGCCAAAATCAGGCTATTATATTTCAGAATCATAATTTTTAAAAGTAGGCATAAAATAGGAAATTACTTTATGGAATATTGAGAAATAGGAAAAAATATATTTTTCTTTAATTATAAATAATGCATTTAAACCATCAATCCAAAAGTATTAATAAAATTTACAGTTTTGTTCTCAGATCAAAAAATTCCAGTTTGTATCTATTCTAGAGAATTTTTGTTGGTAACATCATGTACAGATAAGCTTTATTTATTTATTTTTGTGTTTTAGGGAAGAGTCTGCAGAGTGTTCAGGGTCTCACTACTAGATTCTAGTGGACTCTAGTGAAACAGTGATCGCCTGTTTATAGCCTCCCAAAAGCAGGGATTATAGGCGTGTGCCACCACGCCCAGTCTCAATCACCATTTCAGCCTGCCCTGGGGGTGGGGCCAGCAGGCCCAGGGGTTGAACCTCTGGCCCCTGCTCCTGTTTGCAGGTGCTTTAATCTGCTGAGCAATTTGGCCAGCCCTTCAGATAAGCTTTAAACTAGAACTATGTTTATCTTTTATTCCTCTAACTTTATTAAAGCTACTTTAACATTTAAGTTCACTTAGTTTCAGAGTTACAAACTTTAGCCAACAATGTTGGCTCTATACAGTTTTATTAAAGTAGCAGATATTAAAATTAATGTGTCTTATTTAGATGAGCATGCCTGAGCTGTAGAGTCGGTATCCAGCTGCCTTGTGTACTGTGTGATTGTGTTTCAGGCTGAGGTATATGCTATTTTTGTCTTATAGATCAGAAAGCGGGAAATGTGTTCTATGAGTTAAATAATTGGAGTTAAGTCCAATCAAAACAAAATTGTAGCCTGTTCCATTTTCCCATTCCATGGGAAGGGAAGTTTCTTCTAGAACCTCTTCGTCCTTTGACTCTTCAAGAGGAGTTCACTATTTGTAAAGAAATTGAGAGAGAAGTACTTGCTAGAGGGCTAGATACATTACAGAATGAAACCAACCTAGAAAAAAATCCCAACCAGTATCAGTACAGAAATGGTGTAAGGGAGATGGCTTGGACTCGAGAGGATGAGGGAATTTGGTCCAGTGGGTGCTAAGTGTGGCTGGTGGGGCCAGCTTGGTTGGCCACGTACGGCCCATAGCTGTTCTGGTTCAAGTGCCTTCAGTGACCCTCTTTAGTAATGTATTGGGATGATTATTATGGTTTTGCTGTTTGCTGCTGATTAACCTCTGTGGATGATTTCAGGTGGAAAACAGACTGTGCAGTTTGTATTTATTATATAAATGACTATAGTAAAATTGACACTGACTAACGGATTAAGAAGTGTGAGTGTCAGTAGAGTGTATTGATCAATATGTGCTGAGGAACAAGAAAAAAAGAGAACACCATTTCATGATTTACTGCTTTTAAAGAAAGTGCAGAAACAGGTTAGCAGTATAAACCATTTTTGTGGATTTTATTTAATTTAGTATTATGTCAAATGTGTGCTGTCATAGCAATTATTTAAATTCTAAAACAAATGAGAAGCTTTAAGTTTTACTCTGTGTCAAGTGGAATTGCAGAATGAGAGTAAAATACTTTAAGAATACATACATCATGGCGCTGGTTGGTCACGACATCCAGGCTCGTGTTTTGCCCATGGCTGACTGTGTGTCAGGCTGTGTGGTACACAGCACACCCACTGAGGAAGCCGGTGTGTGGCTGCCTCCTGCTCAGTTTCACATTCCCTAAGAAGCATGTACCTGAACTATGGCAAGAGGTGGTTTACTGTAGGAGTCACACTGATTTTTTTTCTTCAAAGCATTGTGCCTTGTGGATGTTACTGTATTGTAGGAGTTGAATTGTCAGGTCTCACCTAAAAACTAGCAGTATAAGGGCTGGCAAGATAGCTCAGCAGACTAAGTGCCTGCTTAGGCAAGTGCAGGGACCAGGGTTCCATCCTTGGCACGGCGTGCCACGCTGGCCCCACCTGCTGGCACACTGAGCTGGCCAGTGGGGCTGGACGTGGTGGAGCACACCTGGAATCCCAGCGCTGGGGAGGCTAAAACAGGAGGATCACTGTGAGTCTGAGCTGTGTAGTGAGACCCTGTACCAAATATATAAAATAAATAAGCTATCAATATAAAAGGGTGACCAGCTGTGACTTGCCTCTTGTTCCTGATTGACAGCTGGTGATGTCCTTGATCTAAGGCCCTTGAGCCTTTTTTCCTGTTAATGTTATTATTTCATAAAATATGTTAACAAAGCAAAGCAAAGCTCTGTGTTGCTGTGTGGCCACCGGCGCGACATGTGGTGCCAAGGATGGAACCCTGGGCTCTGCACGCTGCAGAGAAGCAGAGCAGCCTCCATTGCCGCCGCTCTCCTCTCTGCTGCGTGTGACATGTGCTCTGACCTTCACACGCAGTGCAGGTGATCCCACATGCTGAGGGCTCAGGATGGGCAGAAGGGCCAGAACCCAGTGAGGCACACCTGAGAAAGAAGGCAGGCATTCCTTGTGTTCTGAGAGCCCATGCATCCCGTGTCCCATCAGCTGGAGGTGTGGAGAGCTCTGTGTCCCTGCTTCCCGTCTCCACTCAACTACAAGAGCCCGAGTGCATGCTGTAGCACGCAGGCCCCTCATGTCTCTGTGCCCCCTTTCTGCACAGTTTTCTACTTCCCTCTGGCTCCTAGACTTTCTGTTTGTGTCCTTTAGAACTGAGAGTTAGCTGCCAGCAAACCCTGCTGGATTTTCGGCTTTCCACTCTTGGTCAGTGAAATTTGGCTGCCCACAGCAGTTTGGCCTCTCCCAGAGCACTCTCACATGAAACTTTGTTCTTCCCTGCATGCTTCCCTCCTCAGGGGCATTGGTAGAGGCCCTCTTGTCCCCCTGCTTGAACCCCTAGACTCTCACACAGCAGACCCTGCACTTGCTCTGTCACATCCTGTCTCAGGCTGTCTCACTCCTATTCCCTCAGGTTCTGTGTGTGACCCAAAACTCAGGGAAGCTCTCTGCTGTCTGGCTGCTGCTTTGTGTGCTGTGACAGCACCAGCCTTGGCCTCAGCCGGGACTCAAGTCCTTGCATGTCTCCTGCTCAGACACCTGCCTCCCTGCTGCCACCTGTGGTTCCTCGCACCTGTGATGCATCCGCTCCTGCATCACAGCCATGTTTCCTGGTTCTTCCAGACACCAACCTGCTCTTCCTGCCCACTGCCCTTTTCCCTCCTGGCTTCTCCTGACCAGGTCCCCTGCAAGCCCTTTCAGCTCCTCTCGCACCAGCCTCTGCATTTGCTCTCACTGCCCAGCAGTTCTTCCTTGCTATGCGTGGTTAAGCTTTTTTTTTTTTTTTTGGCGGAACCCAGGATTGAATTTATGCCCTTGTGCTTGCCAGAGAAGCACTTATTCCACTGAGCCGTCTCCTCGGCCCCTGCTATGCATGGTTGATAGTTCAAGTTCACTTAGGTCCTCTGGATAATGTTTTATTCCTCAGACCTTTACTGGTTTCCTCTCAGCAGCTGTCTCCATCTCCTTGAGAGAGTGCTCACCAGCAGCTCCAAGCTGGCCGCCGTGCCCTCTTGAGTGCCACCTCTTCTCTTGCTCCTGTGCCTGGTTCCACCCCTTTCCTCTACTCTTGTGCACTCTGCCACATGATGGACTGGTCCACAGATGGGTGCTCTGCTGTATGCCAGGCAGTGGGTCCGCCCTACCATAGGCCCCTTTCTTGAGCTCTGCCAGGCTGCAGAGAGCTCACGGGCACAGCCCCGTGCTTCGTGCTATTTTTCTTCACACTTGCTTCTGCTTCTCTACAGACTGCTGCTGTCAGGTGGGCCTGAGACTCCATAGCTCTTGCACCCTCTCTTTCCTCCTTGAAATAGGTTTTACCCCGCTTGGCCTTCACTCTGCACTTTCTTGTTCCTTTCGTTGTCATTTCACATGCAGTTACGCTATATTATCCAGGGTAGCTTCAAACTCATGATCCTCCTGCCCCTGCTTCTCAGAATAGCTGGAATGGCAGACATGCAGTGCCATGTCCTGTTCGTCTTAGAGGCTTACCACACACTTATCCTAATAACTTTTTCTAATACCATAATGAACGCTTGTCAGTCCGCTTACTGGGTTCCTCTGTCCAAAGCTGCTTCACACCAGCTTGCCTTGTGCCTTAGTCTCTGCTCTTGTCTGGTTGCATGCACTGCCCTGCTATCTTCATAGCTCTAAATCCATCTGTAAGCTGGTGGCCAGTGCTGAGCTTAAAGAGCGAGCTATCTAGTAGTCCCTTGCACCTGCTGGTGAGTACTGTCAGGAACATCGCCTGCCAAATCAGCGCGAAATGTTGCTTCTATCTCTGCAGGTGCCAGATCCTCCCCTCAGGTGCTCAGCAAAGTGGTCTCGGCCCCTTTCTCTCACTTCCCATAAAGATCCTTTCAGCAAGCTTATTGTTCTCGTAGAAAACTCCAGAATCTGACTTGTTCTGGCACCTCTGCTCTACCACCTGTGTGTGAGCTGCTCTGTGAGCAGCCACCTGTCTTGGTGAAATTTTCACAAGTTTCCTGTTTCTTCCATGTGTCTGACATTGCCCTTGCGAATCTGATCACACTTGTGACTCCATCCCCTGCTGTCTCCTGGCTGTTTCCCCCACAGAGCCACCTCCTGCCTGGGGAAGTTTGTACTGTTTCCTTCCAGGTCCTGACCTCGAAGTTTGTCTTCGCCATCCCATACTGTAGGGTGACACTAGGTTTTCAGCATGTCACCAGAGCACCTGCGCTGTTCTCTAGCCTTCCCACTCATCATTGTGTGTGTTCCCAGTCTCTGCAGGCACGAAGGCTCCCAGGGGCAAGGGTAGGTCCATGCTTGTCCCTGCTTTGCTCCTGTGGTAGCAAATGTATAGTAAGTGAGTAGATGAAACACTCAGGATCTACAGCTGTAGTTCCACCATAGAGTGAGGAAATAAGGGGAAGTTTGGTGAGAAGCTAAGGAACAGATTCTCTCAAGAGTGCTTAGAAAGGTCACAGGGCACAGCAGACACGCAAGGCAAGGGGCCGGGGGCCAGCCGTGCTGGAACAGAAATGAGGTGGTTTCCCTGCTGCTGCGGCTGCGAGGTGGGAGCAATCAGGAACCATTTCTGTTCCGAGACCCTGAACAAGAGCTCAACAGAAAGTCCCATTACATTAATTGTAGTAGAGAATCTTTTGTAATTCTTTCCCAGTGTTAAGAGGATACATATATCATTAACATGTTTAAATGTTTAAGTAATGCAACAGCATTAATTGAAATAATTAGCTTTCGTGTGTGTAGCCTATGGGTATACTGGGTAACTTTAGAAGTACCATAATGAATAGAAATTACTTTTTGTTGTTTAAGTTCAAAACCTCCACGGTTCTTTTAATGTAATTTATTTTAAAATATTGTAGCCTTTGAACTTAATAATTCAGCTCAATTTTGTTAGATACTATTTTCATCTTCATGATAAAAAGTGAGTATATCATTTTTGTAGCAATTACTTTCTGGCTTGGTTCTAATCATTTTAGCTTCTCATTGAAGCTTGTAGTATCTTAAAAGCACAGAAAAGGTAGTTTGCTCATTTTTGCTGAGTGCCAGGTTTCACTGCTTTTTTTTTTTTTTTTTTTTTTTTTTTTTTTTTTTTTTTTTTTTTTTTTTTTTTTTTTTTTTTTTTTTTTTTTTTTTTTTTTTTTTTTTTTTTTTTTTTTTTTTTTTTTTTTTTTTTTTTTTTTTTTTTTTTTTTTTTTTTTTTTTTTTTTTTTTTGTCTTTTTGAGACAGGGTCTCACTGCAGTTCAGGCTGGCCTTAAGCTCACTTTGTAGCTCAGGCTGGTCTCGAACTCACCAACAATCCTCCTGCCTCAGCCTCCCGAGTGCTGGG
>PVKA01031482.1:0-26243 GCA_004027165.1 Ctenomys sociabilis | reverse complement strand
GAAAATAGTTTCAAAGTATTAGTAGTGCATGCATACAATATACATTATATATATACATATATATACATATATATATATATACCTTGTAATGAAGTTATATATAATATATAAATAATATATAATACATATATAAATATACAATATATATATAATTTCATTGCAAGTAAAATTCCCTTTCTTCTTGAAGAAAGATATATTACATGTCTTCCAAACTATTTTCTAGAAAAAACATTAAGTTAATATTAATGTGTTAAATGTCACCTAATAAAGGAGAAAAAATTTGTACCTCTTAGAACAATAGGATTAAGTGAGACCATGTACTTAGAATACAAATCCAAATTCCTGGTATTTAACACTACTTAGCTACTTATGTATGAATGATCTTAATGATTTTATAATAATAAATTTATTGCCTTAGAGAATTATATTTACTACATTTAATATGTAAGTTTTAGGTGGCAAATATCACCTTCCTAAAATTCTGCTTACTGATTTTAAAATTAAGCAGTTATCAACTGCTTTTTAGTAGCAGAATTCTAAAATATTTTTGTGCTTTATAATGTACAATTTTATAATGATTTGATACTCTAAAGCTTTGATGCATTGAGACATTTAATGATTTTATAATGCTTCTATTTATATTTTAGTTGTGTGAGTAATTATAAGCTTTTATAATTGACCAAAATAATAGCATAGATACCCAAATATGCCTACTGATAAATACATGACATAAATCTTTCTAATCATAAACCTATTTTATGTGCATTTACATCAAATAATGGAAGTAAAAATATTTTGCAGAATAATGAAGTTTTTTATAATTCTATATTATAATAATTTTTAGATATTATAATATATCTTTCACCATATTGAAATTAAAAAGAATTAATTTCAGAAATTAAAAAAGATTCTATTTGTGTGCCCATGTTTATAGAAGAATAATTTCTCATAGCTAGGTCTTGGAAACAACTGAAATGGCAGTCAGCTGGGGAATGAGAGTAAAGAAGATGTGATATTTTTACATAATGGAGAATTATTCAGCTATAAAAAGGATAAATTTAAGGCTTTTATCAGTAAATGGTTGAAACTAAGGACCATATTCTTCAGTGCAAAAAATCAGACCCGCATGTGCAAACACCGTATTGTCTCCTTAGTTTGAAAACCTGAAAGAATAAATGAAATCTAAACGGTACGATAAATACTTTAAAAAAAGAATGTATTTGTTCAGAAGGAAGGAATTACTGAGATGAGGAGCAGGGCATATCTATGTATGTTTGCAGGATGCAATGGACAATTGTACTGTGGATTTCTGCTGGTCTATGGAAAAGAGCAGTTAATGCCTAGCTTTTGCTTTTGCTTTTTCATTTTTCTTTTTTAAAATTTCTTGAAGTTTTTTCCTTTTTTATTTTGCATGCATATATCTGGTAATTTGAACAACTAAGTTGAAGACAACACCATGCAATACAACAAATATTATTAAATTCACATTATTTTGTTCAGTGAAATGCTGCTTCTTTTCTAATTTTTTTATTACTATTTTGTACTGTATTTTCAAAAATCTTAAAAATATTTCCACAAAGTATTGAAAGTGGAAAAAAAGTAATTTATATTATTTACCAACACCGATTAAAAATAGTTACAAATTCTTTCCCATTCTGTCCATAGAGAGGCATTATCTTCCTTCTCACTTGGGAATGACTCTTTGAGTGCACAGTTTTGGGGGCTGCTTTCTTTGTTTTTATTTTTTGCAGTACTGGGTGTTGAACCTAGAGCCTCATTTATGCCAGTGGTTGGTTCCTGGTCCACAGCTCCACTAGGAACAATTCCTGTATTATAAGAGACAGCGTTGGCAGTACATTCCAAAATACTCATCCAGAATACCAACATTTAGAGCTAATGCTATTAGAAGTAATGTTTCTGAAAACAAACTTCTAAAATGTTACGATTTTAAAATAGACTATCCTTTTTAAAAACACCAACAGGGACCAGACAGATAGCTCAGCAGATTAAAGCACCTGCTTAGGCTGCAGCAAGAATGAGGGTTTGGTCCCTGGCCTGCTGTGCTGGCCTTACCACACGGTGCACTGAGACAGCTACTGAGACTCTGCGTGGTGGTGCAGGCCTGTAATCCCAGCACTTGGGAGATTGTAAAACAGGAAGGATTACTACTAGTTAATTCCTTGTAGTGAGACCCTATAGACTCTGTACTAAATACATAAAGAAAACCACTAATTGAATTTTGAGAAGAAAACTATGAAGTCTGACTTTTAATATAAAATAAGTTATTTTGCACATTTGACACATTTTTAATTCAAAACTTGAAATGCAATAGTTGTCAAGAATATCCAGATGGTTTATTATAATAATCATACATATGTGTATGTATACAGCCAATGTATATACTATAATTTAATATGGTTAATGCATGTAATCCAAGTAAAATACATGGATGACTATCAAATATATTCATAAATACATATCATTGTGAGTAATATCATTACTGTTGCTATCAACCTGTAGAGCATAACTTGAAAAACTCTATGTTGGCTACTTTAATCAATTTTAAATAGTTAAATTGTTATTATGTAACATTTCCAATATAAGATTCTAAAATTATTTTTTAATGCTAATATAAGCCAAAGTGAAAACTGAAATATATCTAGGCAATAAACTAAACATATTGGATGAAAGGACACATTGAAGTATTTTTGTTTCCCTCCCGTCACTTACAACCATAAGTCCTAAAAGCAGATGTTTATTAACATTTAAACACAGGTAAAAGTTCTGTCAAAATGAAGAGTTAAAAGATGTAGTCCACAGGGAAGTGACTTTGTGCAAATGGACAAGTCGAGATAGGCTGATCTCTGCTCACTCTGAAGAGTGGAGTGTGTTATCAAAAAATTGATAAAGCACAATACGATAATTTCATAGTCTGCCTCTAGCCCATTAAGGAAGGCCATATTTCACTGCAATTGAATTCTATGTCATATTTATTCCATGAAAGCATTGAAAATTTAAAGCATTGAAAATCCATAATAGAGTAATTTTATATAAGAGAAATATTATCTTTGTATTATTAGAATATATTATCCTAAAAATGTAATCAGGTAAAATAGTATTTCTTCAAATACTTTCACCAAAAATGGAAAGTACTTTCACAAATATAATCTAAACTATATTATCAGTATGACTAAGGGTCTTAGTCTCATAATTTCCCTCTTTATAGAATTATTTATTACTACTTTCCAATATGACATCATATGCAAGAAGGATATTTTGATAAAGCATGTCGCTATGTAGTTTTTATTTGCTATAGAAACCACTTAATTTGCTTTCCTCAGTTATGAAGCAGATAGAAAATTAGTAGTGCGAATTATCATGTGGTTCTCCTTATTAGCAACATTATTTTTTAGAAGACATTATATTCTAAGTACTTTGGCAAATGTATTTCTTCCTCCAATTTTCTTTGGTAACTGCTAACAGCCCATTTAACCACAAATTACTGTTGGGAGCATTATGTATCTTTTGGTATGATAAAGCAAGCTGCAGGAAAAAGATACATATTCTAATAAGGTGTTTAGATTATTTTCCAGGGCATACAAACACGTGTTTGTAAAAGTAAATTAAGCTGGAATGCTATCATTTTCTTGTTACTGATAGAGTTCATTTATATTCGGCTGTCCTTTCTTTTTAATACATATTCTGCTATCAGATTTCTTCAGTCTGTTCCCTCTTTTATACTAATCTTCCACTTTCTTTCTCATGTATAATGGCTTTAGCATGGAAAGTATGTCTATGAATTCTTCAATAAGTATTGAGCAAAATAATAAACTTCCATTATGTGTAGACACATAGTACCTATTTTAAAACAAAAACTTCATACCATTCTAAATTGTCTAATAAATCCTAATCTTACAGATGCCCAATTGATATATATATGTGAAAGGCAGCACATTTATGAATCCTAATAAAGACTTACAATCATGAAGACACAATCACAAAGTGCTGTATAGGTAATAGTTACACAGATCTCACATTGTTTCCAAAGTTTTCACTTGCGAGTTTCAAATCTGTATTTCCTGTGACCCACTCAAAGAAAAGACCTTAGGTGATGCACAAATGCCATCACCTGGCAAGCCTCAGTGTCTGATCCATAGGAATTTATCCAAAAAGTCTAGCTAAAGTTTGAAAATGCATGGACATATGTGTGGGTGGATGAATAGACTGGTGAATGAAAAGAATTAGATATTAACTGTACAAAAAAGTATGATGGAACACCAGAAGCTGAATATAAAAGCTGCTTTGTGTATATTGTCAGGCAAAAATACTGTTGAATGCTTAGCATAAATTTGGCCCACTTTTGTTCAGCATAAGCAGATCTAATTATACATAAGAAGGCATCTGAAATAATTGTGAAAGACAATCTAAAATAAAATCTTGAAATTCATTGATGTCATCTCTCCAAAAGCAGCACTTAGACATTCATGTAATTACACAAGTCAGTCATTTACATGATAAGCATGAAAGCATCCTGAAGAGACAGAAAATTAAAAAGAATAAAGAATTAACTTCATCTATTCAAAAGTCTTAGATATTGAAATAAGAGTTATCACAGCACACAATAGCGTGTGAAAATTACAGTGATGGCACTAATGGAACAACCACCATTGTCCTCTACATTTAAAGGTATTGCAAACAGCAAGAGAAGTGAGCAACATTCCATTAATCCTGCCTCTTGCTCTGCATCTTCTCATGTGTTGCTTTGCATACTTCTCTATTGTTTTCATCTGAATTTGTTTATTATGGAAGTGTGACCCCTCACTAAGCAAGCAAACTGTTCAGCCTATACTCAGGAAGAGCCCCACTTTTGAACACAAAGTCATTTTGCTTCCAAATCTGTCAAATTACCATTTACTTATGCTGCCAAAAGAAAACTAATAAAATGTTTTCTCCATGCAACTTCTCTCTGTCTCTGTCTCTGTCTCTGTCTCTGTCTCTGTCTCTGTCTCTGTCTGTCTGTCTGTCTGTCTGTCTGTCTGTCTGTCTGTCTGTCTGCCTGTCTCTCTCTGTCACTCTCTGTCTCTTTCTGTTTCTGTCTATATCTGTCTCTCTCTCTCTCTCTCTCTCTCTCTCTCCCTCTTCTCTTTTCTCTTTGCTTCTCAGGATGACATACAAATTCGAGAATAGTTGACTGGAATACCTATTATTTGGGAAGACTGTAAAACATTTTCTTCACCAAATTTTCTGTTAGTTACCCACATACAAAACTTTCTTAGCCTTTTTCAACTGTAAAATTCTCATTAATTTCATTAAAAAGACCAAGATAAGTTTCAACAAAAGTTTAATGTGATCTCTATATCACTTTGAACACAAAACCTAACCATAAAAAATATATCTCCTTAGCTTCCTGAAACTTAAACTACTGTGATAGGGTAGGGACAAGATATATAATAAATTAAACACAGCTACAATAAATGCATCAATACTTTGAGGAGAGAAAACAAGAGTATGCCTTTAAGAAAATGTGCATGCTTAGGAAGAGTCCTATCTAGACACACTCAGACTTCAGAATTCATTCCACAGGGAGAACAAAGACTTCTACAAGGGAGATCAGTGAAGGGCCATCTGTTTCTATAAAACCCTGGCATCATGGGCAGAATTCGAATATCCTCAGCCACAGCAATAGAGCAAATGCCAATACAAAAACAAAATTTTTAAAGTAACACTGCTAATTACTGGCACTGGCCAGGTAGCTCAGCAGACTAAAGTGTCTGCTTAGGAAGAAGAAGGGACTGGGGTTTGATCCTTCCTGTGCTCTGCTGGTCCCGCTCCAAGGACACCCTGAGACACCAATAGAGACTGGGCGTGGTAGCGCATTCCTGTAATCCAGCACTTGGGAGGCTGAAAACAGGAGGATCACTAGGAGTCCAGTCTGTGTAGTGAGACCCTGAAGACTTTGTCCTAAATACATTAAAAGAAAAAAGAAAAGAAAAAAGTTCTTCCTAAGGTTTACTGAAAATAAGGAAAATAATCATTCTATGACTAATGAGTCAGATTATAAATTCATATATAAATTTCATTAAAATTCATATATAAATTTCATACATATGTATGAAAAAATAATATTTAAGCTAAGACATGCATAACACTGAAGAAACTAAACATTCAGAAAGAAAACCATATTTCAATAAAGAAAGATAAACATAAGGAACCTAATTAGGACTCACTTCAGAGACTTATAGTAAGATAATAAAACCTATGAGTATACTGTATAGTAAGAAAGAGCAAACAGATACTAACAGAAAATCACAATAGAATAGTTCCAAAAGTAGAAAAGTCCTGGGAGTTATTTTGGCTTTAGGGTAAATCACTGATCAATTTTCAATTTTGTTATGAATAAAACATGGCATAACACACATAATCAAGATCACTGAAGATACCTGGTGTGTAATGATTCAAAGCAAGGCAAGATTGGAAAGAGAGAGTTTGTTTGCAACAGAAGTTCAGAGATAATTAGGGATTAGCCCAGGAGCATTAAAAAAGTGGAAATGTTTGAAATTATATTAGAGAACTTGGTAATTTCATTACCATTGTTGGAACCAAGAAGCTTAACTTAAAGCTTAAGTTTTTCTGAGGCAAGTAATGGAACCTTTTAGCCTTATGTAATTTAATTTATGTTTTGGGCATAATGCCTAAAGTATTAGTGAGGATAATAATCAATGTATTACCAATGACTCTACCTGGAGAGTATAAATTCCCATAAATATAAAAAGAATATTTAAGCTAAGAAATGAATAACATTAAAGAAACCAAATAAACTAGATGATTTGATATATAGCGATAGAATCTGTAGAGATAATTGCAGAATAAAATCTGTGACTACAAATAAATGGTATTTGCTCTTGTGATGGCTGGTGCATCATGGGGAATGTGGACTACAAAGATAAGAGGCCCTGGGTTGAGTCACAGGGTAAAATAATGTTAAGAACAGTATTTGTTTCCCTCTACATGTATAACAAATTCCCACAAATACAATGTTCGAAAAAGCACCTATTTTTTAAGTTCTTGCAGACAAGAGCTCTAGAATTTGTAGGGAGGAGGTCACTTCCTAGCTTTCCCCAGTTTCCAGGAGCTACTCATGTTCCTTGGCTTTTATCCTCAATTGTACCATTAGGCCTTCCTCAACTTTGACTCTTCTAGGTTTTTCTCTTGTGGAAGATTCCTGGGGATGGTCATGGACTCACCCACACATGCAAGGAAACTCCCCCATGTCGAGATTCTTATTGGGTCCACAAAGTTGGTCTCACCCTGTAACATACTCACAAATTCCAGGAATTAAGTCATGGACCTTCTGGGCCAGGATCACTTCTCTGCCTTCCACAGGCAAGCAAAGCATTGACTCAAATGCAAAGACTGTAATGTTAGAGCTTGCACAAAAGAGTTTCTTGTATATTACTTGTCCTTGAAAATTACTGCAGAGAGATGAGCAACTTGGAGGAAAACATGCTACTTCAGAGCAGTAAATATAGAGGATTTTTGAATGAATAAAATATTAAGAGCTACCTAGTATCTGTTGATATTACACAAAAATATTTATCATACAGATAATAATTAAATGAGGTTTAGTATCATTAACTTGTCATAAAGCCAGCAGTTAAATCCAGTACACTGAATATACATCAGACTATATTTTTATAAGGTAATCTGGATTTTCATAGTTGTACTATAGCTACTGTTTATTAGGGTACTTAAATTTGAATTCTGAGCCTTTTTTGTGAGATACACAATCTTGGTTTTCTTTGTTTTAATCTTTTTTTTCTAATTGCAACTCAAAGACAATAATAATCTACCAGTGGGCTTGATAGACAGCCCATTTTCCATTCAGAGAATGTATCAATCTGCATTCTGTTCCTGTATGGAGCTGCCTAACATAGCAAACTAAAGTAGAAAGTTTGTACGTTGCCTTAAGGTTTCAGAGGTTTCAGTCCATACTGCCCATGGTTGCTTGGCACTGATAGTTTGGACTTGTGACAACACAGTATATTGTTGCAGAGGAGACATATCCATACCATAGTAATCAGAAGTAAAGAAAGAAGAGGGTCCCAAGATTCTTCAAGGGCAAAGCCACAGGACATACTCCCTTCTATAGGCTGCACGTTCTAAAGGTTCCACAACTCCCAATAGCGCCACAAGGTGGTAACAAAACTCTCAACACATGAACTTTTGGAGACATTCCAGATCCATCCAAGTGGCAACTTGTATCAGATTTGATATATGAATTAAATCTAGCAAACAATAAAAGGTAGTGGAAATTGGAGGATGAAATAGAACCATAAGACCCCAGAAGTGCTCATAATCCAGTCATTCTGAGAAGCCAGTCAGCTCCAGCAGCTGAAGTGGGGCTGGGAACAGGAGTCTGCAGGGACACCTAGGAGACTCTCTTGTATTTGGGTAGTCTTTGTTTCAGTGAGTTTACAAATAAGCCTCTAGAATTGTTTCTAGAACTACCTTGGTTTGAATAGCCAGAATTTAGGAAGGGAATTCTATAGAGCTGTAGAGGTAAGCTAGGGTGTGTTGTCTCATGCAATCCTGCCTAGCATATCTTGGTATTAAAAATACCCTGCATGTGTAATGGCTGTCATTTCAATTTTAACTTTCAAGTATCTCTCAATCTCCAATTCTGACCAAGTTTTGTGCAAACCCATATAAGAAAAAACATTCTAGGAAATATGTTTTCAAGTTTAACCAGGTTGACACAATTTGAAAAAATCACTTTCCATTTTCATTAGCACACACAAATTCATTTACAAGTGATAGTCAAATTTAATATAAAAATCCACTATTTCAAAACTGATCTTGATACACAAAAGATACAACATTCACTGAAATACAAAGGATTATTTTAAATGAATTTTATATATCACAAATATATGTATATATGACTATGTAGAACTATCATATATTTAAACAATATTTGAAATTTTTCAGAAATGTTCAGTTTATCTTCTTTATTATGATTCATAGGCAACTATGTCTCTGTGTTGAATTTCTGTTTAAAATAAATCACATTTTTATATAAACTATTTTCAAATGTTATGGGAATTTGATACATAAAATGTTTTATTTTATATTATATTTCATGATCCAACATCTCCCATGTTTATTATAAAGAATATTTTTTGATTTATGATTTATCTCATTAACTGTATAACAAAATTAGACAGATACAATTTTTCACCAAGCCAGTGGTTTATCAAAAATAGTTTTATTCACTTACAACATAAGAAAAATATATAAATGCTCTATGTAACTGATTGATTGTTAACACTCAAATTTATTACTAATAACCTTATTATTTTTTTGTGATCTTTCATATCCTTCAATTGATTTTTCTTTCCAAAATGTTATCATGAACTTAACAAAAATAATAACACATTTTGATGGAACTTCTAAGCTACCTCAAACAGAATTATTGCTTTGATATTTCAGAATTAAGTAACTGTCTAGACTCAAAGAATGAGAAATTATGTTTCATATATATCATTGGTCTTTAATGGTTTTCCCCAACTTTCTTTCCATTTTTCACAAGCTTTGGATATATTCCTAAGCTGCATCATTTTTTCTGAAAAGCAGATGTTATTCATTTTAAAATATGCATTGTGTATACGTTCCTGATAGTCATGATATTTCTACCTGCTAGTAATTATTTGTTAATAATTTAACTGAAGTTTATTGCTTATATTTTCTTTTAAGAACAATCCGAAGAATTCTCAAGTCATCTTGGAAAAAGTTCTAAGATGTCAAATATAAAACACAGGGCTAATGTCGTCTAGTATCTTTTCCATTGTGCTAGCATATTTTTTATTAAATTGGAGAATTTTTAGAATATTTAACTTATTTTCAACCTAATTGCATCACTTTTTTGATATGTATAAACAGGAAAGTTCTCCTGTAGAAATATTTGCATGTGAATCTCTAGTATCTATGTATTTTACACAATTATATTTACAACTTGTAAGTAGTCAGGTGCTCCTTTGCAATTCTGGATCTCACTGACAATCATTCTGACAGGTAACACTGGTTTTGTCTAATCAAATATAAGTGGAAATACCATGTAACACTTTTAAAGTGAATGACATCTGAACTGTACCTTTTTCGCCAATGTAGTGGTTGTAACTATCTGGAATGGAAAGTGCAAAATTAAAGGAATTAGTGTTCAAGTGAATATAGCTTTTACATTACTAAGTAATGTTTTCAGAAGCCACTTAATATAATGAAATGTTAATTGGTAGACTATTAACTGTGAAATTGGTTGCATTTAGCTGATAATATCGTGGTTCCACAGCCATGAATCTTAAAATTATTATTTGCTTATTTGCCTACTTTGGAAAGTAAATGTAAAAGGAGAGGAAGTACAGAACCCATAAATAACTAAAAAAAGGGGGGGATTGCAATGTGATATTCGAAATTAATGCTGAACAATTAAATTCATGGCTCTTTTTCTATTATTTATGTCGCCCGAAAATTTTGATATGAAATGTGAAGAAACAAAATGAGGTATGTCCAATCAACTGTGAGGAAATCTATTTTTCACTTCTTTCTGTCATTTGTTTTGTTTTGCCCATATTATAGAGTTATATTAACCTGGAAAGACTACATGTAAATGTAATAAAACCGAAATGATGAAAGACTAGTTGTAGAATTATTTAGAGATATCTTTTCTTTTTAAATCTGTCATTTCAGTATAGCATTGCTTCTGAAAATCTATCCAGAATATATCCTACTATTACAGTGAGGAATGCACCTGCTGTGGAAAAGCCTTCTCTATTCCTCAAAGCCTGAGTAATATTTTATTTTATTTGCATTGACAGGTATTGTTTCTGCTTTCTTCAGTTATATAAAACAATTTAATTCTTTCTCATAATTACAGGAGAAATGAAATAATGTGAGAGTTCATGTATCTCATGATATAGAAGAATACTATATCAATAAGAGCATGTTTCTTATGGCATCTAGTTTTTCAAAAAGGTTCAAGCACCCAAGATTTTCATTTACCAGCTAACAAAAACACAAATTTCTAAGGGGAATCTTCCACTAACTGCAGGTACAACTTTTATAGCAACTGTCTTTTAGGAAATATGAAAGTATAAAGTCCTGTTCTTTTCCAAATGTTGTATGCAGCAACCTAAACCAATGCCAAAATATAATAAATGGAATTTTAATACAGAGATACTGAATTATAAGTAGGACAAAGTCATGAATTCATTTGAGCTTTTGGCTAAAACATATCCCTCCTCAAATCAGTTGGACAATGTTTGCCCTGTAGGGTGTTTCAGCCTACTAATGATTTTGCAGCTGGCACACACATGGAATCAATGTTTATTTGCATCCTCAATGTCAGTTATTTTTACGAAGCTTTCATCCAGGACCCAGAATAAATTATCTATTGAGTGCAGCAGTGCATAGCAACATCCAAGACACAATTCACAGCCTTGCACAGATTCATTATTTGATGTAAATGAAATCCCAAGTTATAACACATTTTTCTGAAAAATGAAGGCACCTTGTATTAAAAATGTGAGCAATTAAAAGGGCTCTTAGGTCATTCTTCCGATCATTGTATCCATAGTGATGAGCATGAAGTGGGTCTTATCCTAAAAACTGTTTACTTTCTGTTGAAAGATAAAAGTTGCTTACTGTCAAACACATCACAGGAAAAGTTCAAGCAGTCTAGTTTCATCTATTCCACTAAGAAAAGTCCTAGAAAATTGGCAAGAGAAAAGACAGCACAAGCTGATGATAAGAAACAACATCTCTGGAATTTACACATTACAAGTCAATGAAATATATAGGTCGGGTACTGAATCCCTAACTATGATTCATGTTTCTGTGAGTCTGAAGGTTTTTCCTCTCCCACACATTCTAAGCTTTAAACTACACATATGAAGGAGATGGAAAGAGCATTTGCTTGATTTGGTTATACAAGCCTTATCAATTCCAGGGAAGTTGGCAATATTTTTTGACAATGACTTTAAACTTATCTGCAGTCTTGCCCGCTGTGTTTACTATGAATTTTGATGATGCTTTTTATAAACCTCTAAGCTATTTGATGTTGCCACACTTTTAGTCCATGAATTGTAATTCATAGCTCCTCAGAAATCATTTAGTCACAAACTGATGTGGAATAAAGATTAACTACAACAGCTTGTTTTGTTGTTAGCTTACCAATGCCACACATATACACCAAGATAGAGCCTAACATCTTTGTGATGTCAGTGTGGAGAAGAAAAACTTAAATGCTGCTTTATAAGGCAGCCAACCATAGATAGGACCTCATTCTCCACTGCCTAAATATTTTAGATGCAGTTCGACTGGCAGAGTGTCTGAATGTGTGGAATTAAGTTAAAATATATGAAAAGAGTTTTGTTAGCTGCATTGAGTAAATTTCAAATGAAATTAAATATTTAATTGGAGTAATTATTTTCTACTACAGTTAAGTTCTATGAAGGCAGACATATTTTTCTTTTTCTTTTTAAGTTCATTTGTATGGTTTGGAATGTGCCTGCTAATGATAATAAGAAAGTACTTGTTAAATGAAGAAATGACCAAATAACAATGATGCATATTTGGATTATTGAGTTTTTAGCCTCAAAGACTCTACTAGAGCCAGGCATGGTGACACCCACGAGTGACCCTAGCCTTCAGGAGGACATGGCAGGAGGACCATTCATTCCAGCCCAGTTTGGAGTATATAGCAAGTCAAGGGTAATTAGACTGCACAGCAAGGCTCTGCCTCAAAACAAACAAGGAAAGACTGTTACAGCAAGTGCCTCTTTGAATCAGAGTCACAAATAATGGGCAAGCTTCTTTGGCATTCCAAGTATCATGATGATTGACTTCTTAGAAAAATATGAGTACTGAAAGAATCTCAGAGAGAATCTGATGCAAACTGCAAGAAATTTCTGGGATGTTTAACTACTTCTGTTCACTCTTTGTGGTTGCAGTAGGTGCAACCCAGCCATTTTCAGGTTCTTTGGATTAATCAATGAGTATAGTGTGTTTCCATTACCTGTACTGCAGATTTTCAACTAGCCTTTACTTTGGCAAAATGTTGGAAGGTCAGCTATGAATTCACATTAAAAATTAAGCTGTCATTCTAATGTCTCTCTCTGTGCCTCTGTCTGTCTCTCTGTAACTCTGTCCCTGCCTCTCTCTCTCCCTCTCTCTCATTCTCTCTCTCCAGTAAGCATGAGTGTGATTTTTAACCTGTATTACCAGTGTGTTTCAACACAATGTTTCATGTAATGATGTAATGCTTTGAATCTATGGAATTAAACTAAACATGTCAAAACAACTTCTCTCGTGTGCTAGACAGAGAAGATAAATGTGCAAGAAACCCTATGAAGAGACACCTAGGACCTGGTGTGGCAGCTAGCCAATAGCTAAAGCCTAGCTGCACCTGTGTAAATTGGGTCAGAATGGATCACTCCCTCACCCCTTCTCCAGGCTGGAGATTACTTATATCTTTGCTGAAAGTTTGACTGATAATGACAGACTCAGAATATAAACCACTTAAGCTGCTCCAAGATGTTGAACTCACAGAGTCCATGACCTAGGAAATAACTGTTTATGTCACTCACTGAGTTTTGGAGTGACTTCTTACACAGATCACTTATACCTTCTGATTCTCACTTTTATTTTATATATAGAAGATAGGCTTTATTTGATATGTATACCATAAGAAATTGATGAACATATTTTTTATATATTTTTTAATGTTTTTCACATAGTTTCCCACTATGTAGTTTAGGTGGAACTCTTTCTCTAGCCCAGGCTATTCTTTCCTTGGGGGGGGGGGGAGTTCCACAGGGTATTCAGGGTCTCACTACTAGATTGGACTCAGTGATTCTCCTGTTTACAGCATTCCAAATTCTGGGATTTCAGGCACACAGCACCATACCCAGTCTCAATGGTCATCTTAGCATTCCTCAGGGCCCAGGCCAGCACATCAGGCCCAGGGATCAAACCTACCTGCAGGTGCTTTAATCTGCTGAGCTATTTGCTTTTTTTTCCATAATCTTATTAAGAAACAAATAGCAATGAGACAGTTTCACAACCAATTACTAGCACATTTTCAAGAGTTAATACATTGCATATTGTTGTCATAGTGATTATTTATTGTACAAGATGCAGACATGATATCATGTCTCAAGCACTATTATAACCTCTCTATTCAATGAATTAAGAGAATGGTGTTGTATATCTATCCTAACTACTTTGAATATACAGACACAAAAGGGTCATTCATTTCTATCCCACTTTTTTTGGTAGTTTAGTCAGAGATGGGCATTCCATTGTCATTTAAATATAAGTGCTTGAAGTCAGCAGAATCTCCCAATATAATCCAGTAGTCCATAATAATAGTGGGTTTCCATAAAACTGGCAATGTCTAAAGTTGTTGACTTGAGCTTTTTACAACTCAGCATATTAATGTGGCTTTACTTTTTAAACTTCATTTTCATACTTTTCTGCTGGATGGTTAAGACCAAGATAAAGCAAGACCTGTATAACAAGAAATGTAGCTTTTGTATCTCATAAGGTCAGTCAAATCCCCTCAAGATTTAACCTGAAATCCTAAACTGCAGTTTTTAGATCCTTTGTGAGTGTCAGCCATTTGGATGAATCATGGCCATTGCTTGACCAATTTTCTGAGCTTTTTGGCCAGCCCTTCAGGTTGTTCTTGAACTGACAGAGATTCACCTCCCTCAGCCTTCTCAGTCCTGGGATTACAAGCATGTACCACCACACCTGGCTGAAAAGTCTTTTTTTTTTTTTTTTTTTTTTTTTTTTTTTTTTTTTTTTTTTTTTTTTTTTTTTTTTTTTTTTTTTTTTTTTTTTTTTTAGTTTTAGATTGACTTATCCCTCATTATCTTTTCTTACCTTTTTCTTTCTAAACATGAACTATGTTCTAGTTCCGAAGCACATTATTGATTATTTTTCTTAACTTCAAAGACTATGTTTAATACAGCAGTCAGATAGCGAACCCATTGAAAAATTGGCAATATAATTGGAAAGTCTTTGCGTTTCACAGAGGTAATGAGTAAGGCAAACGTTATGACATAACTGGAAAAGGTCCCATTAAATGGTGTAAGCAAGAAAAATAGCTTGTAGCAGAAGATTCTCCAAGTGTGTTCAAAGATTAAGACTGAAGTGAGTATGTGAAGAGTTGGAAAAGACCAAGTGTGGTAGACGCATTTTAGAGGCGAAATAAAGCTTGATAACATTTTTTTTTTTTTTTTTTTTTTTTTTTTTTTTTTTTGCCAAACCAGGGACTCAACTCAGGCCTTGCGCTTGCCAAGAAAGCACTTATTTCACTGAGCCATCTCTCCGGCCCCTTGATAACTTGTAAGAATTGAAAAGCAAGCAAAGGAGGTAGAAGCACAATAAGATGAAAGACAAATAATGATAAAGGAGGCCCCAGGCTGTGCATGTGCTTCAACTGCGCCCCCTAGAGGTTCCAACGTTGGAGGCTTCCTACACTGGAAGCCTCCTAGTGTGCCATCCATCATGAGGCCCTCACCGAGGTGGAGTGGGTGCCAGTCTGTGCTCTTCAACCTCCAGAACTTTAAGCTCAGTAAGTCTCTTTTCCCCAAAGCATACAGCCTCAAATGTTTGAGGCAACAATAGAAAACTGCCTAAGACAATGGAAATGGTTAGATGGTGACTTGTTCGATAGGGAAAGAAGCTGACACTTCTCACATGATTGGAAGCTATTTAAAAACATTTATTCAAGGAAATATAATGACTTAATTAAAATTCTTTTTCTGAGACACATTTAATCTTGTTAAAACAGTGCCTGTGTTGTGCACTTTATAATTTCAAGCGTATCAGTGCCTATCCTATAACAGTAAGATGAATTGTATCAAAGAAATCTCTAAATTCTGCTTGTCTTGCTTTCTTCCCTTCAAAAATGTTGAGTTTAATACATTACTTATGACAGAGACAATGGTGAGCTCCTCTCCACACTGTCATCTTTTCAAGTAGTCTCTTTAAAAATCCAAAACAATTTCCTAATTTTAGATTCTAGACTGATAAAGGTACCAATGAGCTTAGAGTTCTGTAGCGGAAAAGGGCCAGTCAGATAGCTCAGCGGACTAAAACGCCTGCTTAGGCAGGTGCAGGGAACGGGGACTCAATCCCAGGCACCACATGCCATGCCAGCCCTGTCCCCGGGCCGCATTGAGATGGCAACTGAGACTGGGCATGGTGGCACCCATTTGTAATCCCAGTGCTTGGGAGGCTGAGAGCAGGAGACGCACTACGAGTCTGATCTGTGTAGTGAGACCTTGTAGATCCTGTCCTAAGTAATAACAATAATAATAGTAATGATGATCAAAAATGTACTGAAGAAAAAATCATCATAATATGAGAAAAGTAAAATGATATTTAAGTGATAGGCTGAGCACTTACAACCCAAAAGCAGTACATTACAGAAAGTATAGAAAGTTCTGCATGGTAGTATTTTTGCAGGGACTACTCACATTATTTTCACAGATGGTGACAGAAGCTAAGAAAATCAAAAGGATTGATGTGTTTGTCTATTGACTAATAATCCTTTCTGTATAAATCCATTTGTATGATTTGATACAATATGTAAGTGCTATGAGATTTTGAATTAGTTACTATTCTATCCTTTTAAATAGGCACATAAAAACATAAAAAAGATGAATTCTTTCAATGGGCCTGCAGTGCTGGCTCTGCCCCTGGGGTGCTCTGAGATGGCAAGTGAGACTGCAAGTGGTGGTGTGCATGTGTAATCCCAGATATTGGGAGGCTGTAAACAGGTGAATCACTATAAGTCCCATCTAGTAGTGAGACCCTGAACATCTAGTAGACACGACCCTAAAATACAAAAAGAGAAAAAGAAATAAATCTTTCAAGTGTCTGTTATAATTGGCTATCAAAAATAGTATAAAGTATATGTCATATTAAATATCTTTTTTGTTTTATAATTTTTTTGATATAACTTTTTAAATAATATATGTGGAGAGGGAAAATATACCCAGAGTTTTTGTACAAGTGGTTTAGATAGGAGATAGGCACACATACCATACTTTTATTTCTCTACAAGTTTTGCAACATAGCTCTCCTCAATATCTATGTACATATTTAAATTTTCAAATATTTCACACTTTTCATGGGCAGTAATACACTATTTTATAATTGCAAAATTTGAATTCCTAGGGAAATTGTGATGCATCTAGACTACTGGGGGAGAATAACATTAAACTGGTATGGAGGCACACAACTCTAATATCAACTACTCAGTAGACTGATACATCAGGATAACAAATTTAAGGGCAGCCTAGGAAATTTAAAGAGCTCATAGCTCAAAGGAGCAAAATGAAAGAAGTCAGGCATGGTGATGTACACCTGTAATCCTGGCCCTCCAGCCAGAAGCAAGAGGTTCATTGTGCCTTTGAGGGGAATTTGGGCTACACTACAAAGTGAACCCGTCTGAACAGCAACAACAAAGTAAAAAACAACAAACAAAAAAATGACTATGAAACTATAGTTCAGTAGTTAATCACTTTCCTAGCAAGCATAGGCCCTGCACTCAACTTAATAAAATACACAAACATAAAACAAATTTAAAATATTTTATTTGACTCTATTTTCTATGTAATTATTTTAAAATATACTTTTAAATCAATTTTTTTTGTATGGACATGATGCAATTGGCTTTTTTGTCATATATTTTATGAGAAGAGATAATTTCATTTCGCTAACATTGATAGATTTTTTTCTCCTAATTTAGTGAAATATTTGCCTTTTACTCTCTAAGTTTCAAAGTTTGTCTTTCTGTTTTGGAGACTAGTGTGTTTAAGATGAAAAGAATACTAGTCCTGAGATAACTCTTAGAAAACAAATTCAAATGGATCTCTTTTTTTGGATGAGAAAAAAGTGATAAATACAAGAAAAATGAATTTCTTAGAGACATATATCTAGTTCTCAGTGAAGCTGGAATAAATGGAAAGTGTTCCTTTTGGGTACAGCCCACTTTCCACTATTCACCCTGTGTTCTTTGCCACTTTATATCTTTAAAACACTGGCATCACCTTCGGTTATCATCCCAGCTGTCACCAGCAACTAGAAGCTGACAAAGTGACCACAAATCTTGATTATACGCCTATCAGGTCACTTCAAGAGGGAGGAGTAGAAAAGACAATATATGAAGATTTATTCAATAAATGATCAGATGAGATCATGTGTATTAAAATACCTGTATGTGCATCAGAGCTCTGAATTCTCAGCCCTTTTCATGCATGTGTTATTCTCTTAATATACACAGTGGAATCTCCTGAAATGTCTTCCTCACTTTACACAGCTCCTTTAGAATCATCTCCATTCTCCTACTTTCCTCCTGTCTAACAAAACTGAAAGGATGGATTCTCATGTTTCTGAACTTTCCTGTTTCTATTAATTACTTCCACCACTATCTTTTGCTCTCCATTTTTCCATGATATTTCTGCATTATTTATCAAACTATATTTTACAAATTTTCTAAGGCTATTACAGCTCGCACACTCACCCTCTGTCTCTCATACCTATATACTCATGCACACTTCTCACATCAGCAAATCTGTGTCTGTTAATATCAAACATTGAATGTTTGATATTAGACATGAAACGTCCTTAAATCATTGACTATGTTGCCCTATTTGTCAACACTCCTGCTACTTGCTTATTTCTTAAAATTCACAAATATTTTCTCTCTATCCCAATTACTACAAATTTGTAATCTGGCTATAAAACTTGTAATTTGTCCATCAGATATATTCAAAGTGTCATGGAAAGTAGGGGTATTCCAGTTTAAGGAAACTTAGAGACAGCCTGTCTGAATAAATAGTAAATCAACCATGGAAATCAGTGTGGAGAGCCTTCGAAATCTAGAGATGGAAGTCTCACGACTATCCTCCTAGGTATTTTTTTAGGAGAACTCAAAACATCATACCACAGTGACACATGTGCACCCATGTTTGTAGCAGCACAATTTGCACATCTAAATCTTGGAAACTACCCAAATGGGCACAAACTGAGGAACGAATAAAAAAGATGTGGTATTCTTAAACAACAGAGTATTACTCAGCTGTAAAACTGTAAACTTAAGGCTTTTATAGGTAAATGAACACAACTAGAGACAATACTCAAACTAAAATGAATATGACCCATATCTGCAAACACCATGTTGTCTCCCCAGTGTGAAAACCTGAAAGAGTAAATAATATATGAAAGGTCCAACACATACTATGAAAGGGAAAGAATCTGTTCAGAGAATAGGAGCAACTGGATTGAAAAAAAAAGGAAGAAAGAAGGAAGAAAGGAAGGAAAGAAGGAAGGAAGGAAGGAAAGAAAGATAGAAAGAAAAATATGTATATATACAGGATAGCAGGATAGCTTGGATAACTATTGCTTATTTCTGCTGGTCTATTAAAAGACAGGTAGTGTTAAAATTTTTTCCTTCTCCTTTTTAATTCCTTATAACTTTTAAAACCAATTTTTCAGATTTATATCTGGTAATCTCAGCAACCATTTTGAAGGCAACATATGTAATATAAGAGCCATTGTTGAATTTCTATTGCTGTGTTTAGTGAAATTATGTATTGTTTCTAATTTTTTACTGCTTTTTATTCTGTTCGAAAATAAAAGAAAGTAAATAAACGAGTAAACACTAAATCAAGAAATAGGAGTGTGACTGCAGCTTAGAGTGCTACACTACAGAAGCAGGAGAGAGCTTCCCTAAGGTGCCTAAAATCACAGCGCGAGGCCACCTGGGCCACTTAACGAGACGGTGAAGAAGGAAGGCCAGCAGGCAGGCAAGCTAGCTCAGGGTCTCTCCAGAAATGCTGTCATGATTTTCCACCTGCTCGAGGTTCTGAGTTCAGCCTTAATACCCAGAACACATCTGTCAAAGCTTTACATGCTTAGGCTTAGAAAATGGAGCTTCGATGATTAGGGCCTCAGCAGCAGCCTGAGAAGCAGCTGTGCTCTGCGTCCCCCTGCCTTACATTTCTCAACCTCATCTACCCATAGGAAGACCCCACAAATGAGCATTCTTCCTATGCTAAAGCAAATCCTAGAAAATGAAACTCACCTTCTCCAAAACCAACCCTAATATTTAATAGTATCATTCTACAATCCTTCCATGTTTCTGTTTACAGATGTGGTCATTAAAGTTACGGTTTCACTTCGATTGGCTGCATGTCATGAGTCCCACTGAAAAATGTTCCACTCCTTTCCAGCATGAGGGAAGGCTGCCCAGAGAGGACAAGCAGAATCTGAGTAAGTGAGGCATGCACCGACCCCTTCAGGGAATACCGCTACAGCACAGCCTTTTCATCATAGCAACCACTCTGCATGTGCCTGTTTCATTGATTCATTATTTTTTTTCTTTTGTACTTTAGTAAGGGTCTACAGGATTACAGGGTCTCACTACACAGATCAGACTGTGGGGATCTGCCTGTATTCAGCCTCCCAAGAGCGGGATTGCAGGTGCATGTCACCACGTGCGGTTTCAATCACCTTCTCAGCGTGCCCCCGGGATGGGACTGGCAGGGCCATTTATTCCTATCATAAAGACAGATAGTTTACTTCAGGTCTTGGTGTCTTCTGTCTAAAAGTGTCTACATCACAAAAAGGAAAAATACATTGGAAAAATATAAACATATGAACTCTGTGAAATAATTTTTTCTGTTGCTAAACTTTCATTGTTATTATATATTAATTTTTTTACTTTTGCTATTATTATAAAAAGTAATGGTCATGATGTTTTGCCGTTGGTCAGGCAAGATAAATCTCCCTGTCTGTGTGCAGAATATATTGTCTTATTCTTTTTTGTTGTTGTCTTTGAGATAGGGTTCACTAGGCATTTCAGCATAGTCTCAGTCACTTTGTAGCCCAGTCTGGTCTCCAACCCACGACAGCTCTCCTGCCTCAGCCTCCTGAGTACTGGGCTTACAGGTGTGTGCCATCACACCTGACTATCATCTTACTCTTGTAATTAGAAAGACTTCTATTGCATATAGATTATACTTTTTCTTACTTATAGACTTCCACATATTTCAATGTGCTTGAAAGTAACGTGTTTATGCTTAATAAGTTGTAATTCCTGCACAGATTTAAAGGATCAGTATGCAATGTAATATGCCTATGAGAAAACATATGCACCTCCCTGTTCTTTTATCTGTAGATTTTGAAATTTTTGTACTGAAAATATGTTTTTAAGTTTTACTTTTTGTGTACTTAGTACAGGGCTTACAGGGTCTCAGTACACAGACTGGACTCATAGTGATCCTCCTGTTTTCAGCTTCCCAAGTGCTGGGATTACAGGAGCATGACACCATGCCTGTTCATAGTCATCATCTCAGTGCACCCCAGGGGCGGGGGCAGGACCAACACAGTAGGCCAGGGATCGAACCCTGTCCTGCACATGTGTAAGCAGGCACTTTCATCTGCTGAGTTATCTGGCTGTCCCCTACCGAAAAGATTCTTGCAGTACAATTTTCTCTTACAATTCTTGTCAAATATAATATTGCCATTAATTTTTAAAATTTTTATTCAGATATAATTGACATGCAATTGATGTAACCATAACTTAATGCTTTCTATTACATTAGCAAACACATGCAGTCATCATATAGTCATTTATAAATCTATTTCCTTATCTCAAGAAGTAACAGTGTACCATGTAGCCATCATTTGAAATCTGCATCTAACCTGCCCATAAGGAAACATTACTTTACTCCTTATACCTATAGATTTCCATATTCAAGGCAAAACATTCTACTGAGGGCAGCTCTACAATCCATTGTCTGTTGGAGCTGGCTTATTTGATGTCAAATAAGTGTTTCGATATCCACACACATTGTAGCATGTATTAATATACTATTTTATTACTGAGTATACTGAGTTTATGTATTCAGTCATTGCTTGAGGGTCACTGATCTCCAGTTTGATTAGGAATAAAGAAGAAAGCAACAGAGAGCAAATGTACTGGTTAATTTTTGAGTGTTGCTGTTTTTAATTATGTTCCATTGAATTTCCTATTTGGCATGCATACCTTAACAGCCTTTGATGCTGGGACAACAAGAACACAACAGATGTTCCAGTTCCACCTTCAATTAGTAGCAATTATTGGAATAATTTTACATGATTGTAGAGAGGTGGAAGCTGAATATATTCCAGTATGTTTCTGAAGAGTAGAAAAATAGTGGAGAGGTTCAGTATTAAAAGACAATAATTATCTATGCCTTATACAACTCCCTTAACAAATACCAGAATTGTCAGTAGACCAGCACTTTTTATGAAGTTCTTACCACAAGAATAATGACCAAGCCGGGCGTGGTGGCGCATGCCTGTAATCCCAGCACTCGGGAGGCTGAGGCAGGAGGATTGTTGTGAGTTCGAGAACAGCCTGAGCTACAAAGTGAGCTTAAAGCCAGCCTGAACTGCATAGCGAGACCCTGTCTCAAAAAGACAAAAAAAAAAAAAAAAAAAAAAAAAAAAAAAAAAAAAAAAGACAAGAATAATAACCAAGATTTGAAACTAAATACCAATGGGGAAATTTCCATATTAAAGTGTTACATTAATACTTTGTAATAGGCTGAGCCTTCTTACATGCTTTGTACATGAAAATATTGTATAATGTGGTTACACCTCCTAAATATCTGAAGTGCATTGGTAGAGTAATTTTCTTCATCTTTCAAAATGTAATATACTTACACTGTAATGAAGGAAATATGTAATTAATACTATTATGATACATAAACCCTACATCAAATGTCATTAAAAATACTTCCAGCAAGTTATCACAGTGATTTGCGGCTCCTGGGAGGCTGAGGCTGGAGGATCAATGACCCCTTCAAGCCCAGGATACAAAACAACAATTGTGTGTGTGTGTGTGTGTGTGTACACATATATAAATATACACACATATAATTTCTGTAGCCACAATTTCTTTTATGTGTGATTTCAACAGGCAAGAAAAATGTAGGCCATGGTCACATTTATTGCTGTTTTTATATACTTGATAAGTTACTTTCTCCATTGTTGTCAGAAGTTTAAGCACACATAAGCCTGATTTTCTTTTCTTTAGACATATACTTATATAGCCTAATGACAAGATGGATTTTTGTTTTTTTGACAAGATGGATTAAAGCAAAGGGAGGGCTGGTGAGATAGCTCAGCAGACTAAGTACAAGGACCGAGGGTCGATCCCTGGTACCACATGTTACTCTGGCCCTGCCCCCAAGTGCACTAAGCCAGCCATGGAGAGTGGATGCATAGGCATACACCTATAATCCCAGCACTGGGGAGGCTGAAAATAAGTTCATATGAGTTCAAGATTCATAGTAAGCAAAATGCATTAAAAAGTAAAATAAATATGTATATAAATAAAAATAAAGCAGAAGGAAGACACTATCATTTTTAGTATTCTGCCAGACTTTCAGTTCTAAAGGAAAACTATCTCTTCATTTAGGTATGCTTTTCATGGTCAAGAAATTTATTTACTTGTAACATGAAGACTTATAAAAATATTAACATGATCTTTTTTAGAAAATATTAATTTTCAGAAGGCAATATTCTTGTGTATAGGATATCATTAGTATAATCATACAGTTGTAATTCTTGAAGCAAATACTATAAATATGGCAAAGATAGATAGTGACAGCATTTATTAAAGTATTAAAGCTCTATATACTCAATAAAGACTAACAGTAGTATACATATCCACTGTAAGATTAAAGAAAGAATTGGTCTCACAAGGCAGCAGGTTTACTTTTTATTCAATATCACCAAATGAAGGAAAAACAATGAATTGCATATATTGCAGGTGACCGTGGTATCATTTTTTTCACATAGAAATTAAGGACAATTAGGTTTTAGACCACCAAAGCAGAACCTAAGTATGTGTTCCCTATAACATTTTTATTTAAAAAATCCTCTTCATAAATATAATCTCTTCTAATTAAAAAATGAAGACTGCTATTATATCCTAAATATAAAAAATAAACTTAATAATTATTCCGGTTTAGGGAAACTCAGCACCTCTTATTGTAGCTATAAAATGTCAGGAAAGTGTCAGAGTAACAACAGTTAATGTGGGATCAAAAAAAGAAAACACATAAAGTGCTATTGATTTAGAGGCCAGCCATTATTCTTAATAATGGCTCAATCATGAACCTTCTGTACATTTCAAAGCAAAATTATTACCTAGTAAAGTTGTTGGTATTTTTCAACTTAAAGCCTAAACATGGAATAGGAAAACCAAATATCATTTTTAATATTAATTTACTGCTAAGAAACATTCTTCTTGTCAGTAAATGTGAAATGACTCATTATAAAAAGGTGCAAAAATGTGAATCTACTGTTGAAAGATGATAGCAGAGGCAGTAAATATTAAAAAATTGAAAACTAAATCCAATGCTAAATTTTAAACTAACAAAGTTTAAAGCTTTTGTGATGGGCTGGAGATATAGCTCAATGGAACAAATACCTGCCTTATAAGTGTAAAGTCTTGTGTTTGACTTCTGATAAAACAGTATCTGTGACACATTAAAGAATCAGAGATTGACATTGTCAGTATTTTGATATGGAATTTAAAATCATTTGTTTGTTTTTGTTTTATTTATGGATCTATTAACCTGTCATGTGGAATTATGATATATATTATTCAATGAGTGACTTTAACTGAGAGATTTTTCTAGTATTACAAATTATGATTGAAGTTATGTACCTAATTAATATTTATTTAGACAATATTTTATAACATGTATTAAAGTGTTTCATATCAATAACTATTGTAACAATATGAAAACAGCTATGTTGTGGTTAATCTCTTACAAGTACATTATATTCTTACATAAATATAAATGGTACTTTGTACATTAATTAAATTTTCACTCACCTTCCAACAATATATAGAGATTTAAATTTTAATCTGTGCTAATACAGAATTCATGGTGTTTGCTTACCAATCACAAAACCACTAAGAATTGCTCTGGTTTAATTAGTAAGATCACAATTCTTCTGTATTGCAGTGTAGTTTTATCCAATTTTATCATATTCATTTTGTACAGTTTACACTGAAAATCTTTTTAAACTTAAATAGATTAATAACTTGTCTAATCATATGCATGTTCAAAGTTTTTTTCCCAATTTTTATTAACTCACATTTTAGATTTTGCTTCAGTTCAAAGTTTTTGAAATTTATGTAGTCCAATATACCAATATTTTTCATTGTGTTTGTATATTGGTTTATGATTACAAAATCCTTTTGTAGAATTATATGATCATCCATAAATTTTTCAAACATAATGAGCTATTATTCTTTGGGAATTTACTTTGATTCTTTGATTAAAATCAAGTGCTAATTATATCTTCTCTAAAAATAGTAGATTAAATATTTTTATTTTAAATCCAATTATATTTTATTTCTTTTTCCTGATTTGAGATTTCAATTCTGTTGTCAGTTCTTATTGTACAAAAACACGAATATTTGGAATATGCCCCTTATATACTATTGCATTTTATTTCATCATCTATTTAGGTATTTATAACATAAATGAATTTATACTGTTTTAAGTTGAATTTACACTGCTATGCTGTTACACTCTTTGAATAACTGCATAGCAATAAAATGAAAATAATCAACAAAGTGTTTTCAACAAATTTTCTTACCGTTCTTCCATCACTCACCATTAAGATAGAGAATGGAGTAGAAAAGATATAAATGATTGGGTCTTTCTACAGTTCTCTTTTATCATAAGCAATAATAAAAGTTTTAAACATATCACCTTTAACATTCCAAATACTCTTACTGCTTTATTGATATATTTTGTGTAATTATGCTACATATTGGTGCAAAATACAAGTTGGGCTGGCAAGATAGCTCAGCGGTCTAAAGCGCCTCTCAGGGACCGCGGTTCGATCCCCAGCACCACATGCCATGCCAGCCCCTCCCCCCCAGGGCGAGCTGAGCTGACCTCCCTCCCCCCCGCAAAAAAGAAACCGTGATGTGTAGCGAGACACTGTAATAAATAAATAAATAAATAAATAAATAAATAAATAAATACAAGTTAGTTAGCTTTTCCTTATGTGAAATTTAGGTAAGATTTTCAGTCTATTTTTCCTCTATTTTTTTTTTTTTTTTTTTTTTTTTTTTTTTTTTTTTTTTTTTTTTT
>PVKA01031481.1:0-26235 GCA_004027165.1 Ctenomys sociabilis | reverse complement strand
GCCATTTTGCTTCTGTAACTACGCTTGCTTGCCCCTCCCGTTCTGAGGTTTTTAGCTATAAAACCACTTGCCACCCGCCCATCGGGGGGCTTTTTCCTTCTGCGTAAGGAAAACCACCCGGTGGGTACCACCTAAAATAAAGCGCTTCTTTTCTTTTTGGACTTGCCTCGTTGTCACTTGATTTTTGGAGTACAACAAATTTTTCTAAAAATGCCTCAAATTTATCCTTCTTTATGGAATTGTGGCAGTCCTTTGAATATGAACACCACATTTCTTTATCCATTCATCTCTTGATAGACATATAGGTTGTGTTCAAGATTTAGCTATTAGTAATTATGTTGATATAGAAATAGGTATGTATATGTCTTTGTAATATAGTGGACAATGTCTTTTTTTCTGTGTTTTAGGGAAGGGTCTACAGGATGCTCAGGGTCTCACTGCTAGATCAGACTCATAGTGATCCACCTGTTTACAACTTCCAAAGAGATGTGGTTGCAGGTGCATGCCACCACGCTGTCTCAATTGCCTTCTCAGCATGCCCCAGTGGCAGGGCTGGCATGGCCTGGGGATCCGAACCCTGGTCTCTGAGCCTACTTGCAGGTGCTTTAATCTGCTGAGCTATTCGGCTGGCCCTGTCTCTGTAATACAGTGTCTTTAACTCTTTAGGGAAAATTCCTAGAAGGAAATCAGCTAGATAAAGTGGAATTTGTATATTTAGTAGTTTTTTTTAAATTTTTTAAATAATTACTTTATCTTTATAAAGAGTAAAAACAAAAACAAAGCAGCAGAAACTAAGACAGAAACAGAGTAACACACAATACATAATAATACCTGTACTGATGTCCATAGCTGTTGTGTTGCTTTACATTCCCATCAATAGTGGAGAAAGGTTCTGTTTTCCCCACAGCTTTGCCAATTTGCTGTTAATTGTTTTCTTATGGTACCCACTCTTTCTATGGTGAAACATAATCTCAGTGTTGTTTCAATGTGCATTTTTCAAATGGCAAATGACATTGATCATGTTTTCATGTATTTATTGGCCAAAGTACTTTACCTGAGAAATACCTATTCATTTCAGGTACCCATTTATTGATTGACCCTAATTAGAATATTTACCTGTAATTTATTAACTTAAATTCAAACTTACAAAATCGGTCCATATCATAAAATAATAGATCCCAAAAATATATTTTGGTATTTAGCCATCTGTAGTAGAAATCTGTGTTCACAGAAAAATAAATTCACTTCAAATTTCATTTTAAATAATGACAAAATGTTTGCAATATTTCATTAACTCAGTAGTTAATAATGAAAATACAAATTCACTACAGTCTCCTTACCACCTCACCCAAATATTTTAATCACATTCTGTTCCCAAGCCACTATTTGGATGCCTGTAATTTCTCCTCAATTCTTTATAACTCCTTTTGGAACTTGAAGGAAGGGCCCCACCTCCTTCCATCAGTGGTACTCAGAGAGGGAGAGCACGCGGCCCTTTCAGCTGCCATGCAGAACTCCTGAGTTATTTTTCCTGTGGCTAAAAATATCTGATGCTCTTTCTTGAAGAAAATGGTCATAATCAAGTTAATCAAATAAAGCTAGTTACTAAGTGTCTATAGAATGTGTGCATTTATGTACATATATTTACTTAGCCACTTTATTTCGGAAATTCAACTAAATGAGTATAAACTGAAATCACAGACAAGCAAATCAAGATGAATGGCAGTTAAGAACATAGAAAATACAGAACAATTCTTGTATGAATAAAGAATTCGTGTAAAGAATAAAGTTTGTGCTGTGGTTTTAGTTTTGGCTTTGTTTACCCAAGATGGAACTAACATCAGTGCATAAATTACTTGTAGTTACACTTCCATTTTTTAAAATTGAGACTGTAATGAGCTTATAATAATGAGCTAATTATACGCTTCCAGTAAAGCATAATTTTGATAACTTATGGTAAAATCATACCAAAATATGCTTCTGTCTGGTTTAAAATTATAATTAGACTTAAGAAAGTAGAATGTAAGTATTTCAAAAAATAAATTTTACATTTCTTACATTCTATCTAAAGTTGTTGAGATTATGCCTTTGGCCATACTGTCATTGGAAAATATGTTTTAATCAGTGCCACAAATCAACACATTTAGAAAATGTAAAGCATTTTCATTCCCTTTAGAAAATTAAGGCAGATAGATATAATACTGTGGAATTTGATTCTGTTTTTCCTTTCTTATAAGGTATGTAGCAAGTTACAAAGAAATTTTAAAGATTAAGTATATGGTTTTAAAAACAACTATGAGCAGTGAACATTTGAGTGATGCTGTGCATAAATCAGTGGGGTAACTATGTTAATAGGATATGAGATAATTTCAAGCTACCTGAATCTGGATAGCCTCAGTGTCTTCCAGATTAAGACTTTAGGGGCTGGGGAGATGGCTTCGTTGAATAAGCACTTCCCTGGCAAGCACAAGGGCCTGAGTTCAAACCCCGGTTCTGCTAAAAAAAAAAAAAGATTAAGATTTTACCTTTTCAAGAACTAAACAAGTTCTCATGTTCCATAGGGGCATGTCTCACTCAAATTATTTGTTAAAGAAAATGCATTTATTAAATAAGTAAGAGAGACATTACACTTAACTTGGAAGCAAAAATCTCTATTTGGTTTGGCTTTGTCATATTTTTTGTTGTTGTTTTCATTCTTCAACTTGTTAAAAGAACTGATTTCACAAATTTGGAGTAGTTACAAAGACCCACATGCATTTTCCCTGTGCTTCTTTACAAATTGGCTTATTTCTATTTTTTTGATAGAAATTTGGTTTTAGCCAGACCAGGTGGTATAAGCCTGTCATCTCAGGACTCTGGATAACTAACACAGGAGTATCAGAACTTCAAGTACAGCTTCACAATTAAGTGATTTAGTAAGAACTTCTACAAAGATTAGAACATAAAATATAGTCTTAAGTTATATTTCATTGCCCAAGTTCTATGTTCTATGCTAGGTACTGCCAAAAAATAAAAATAAATAAATAACAACACATCTGAAATATTTAAGGCAATATAGAATGCACATAATTCACAGGGTGTATCCATGAAGGTATGAATACAATTTTGAAACTAAAATAATTTATTTTAACTGCTACAATTTCAGGATATATAAAACTAGCTCAAGATTTGTGTATGGACCTCAGTAAACAGACTACTTATACCTAGAAAATAAGAAAATAAATTTACATCTTGTTACTTGGTCATGGTTTCTAATGTTATGTTTTCTTTGTGAACTGTGTAACATTCTAACCATTAGGAAAATATTTTCTTCTGAGCAAGAGTGACACTTAAAATCATTGAGTTGATTTGGCTTGGTTTAACTGGATTTCTTCTTTTATTAATTGTACTATTATTTTCTACTTGAGGCAGACAGGAGAGTTTCTTTCTTTTTTTTTCTTTTTTTTTGCAGTGTCGGGGATTGAACTCCAGACCCTGCACTTGCCAGGCAAGTGTTTATTCTACTGAAGTATCTCCTCAGCCCCTCACTACTTCTTTTTTTCCTTTTCTAAATTCTTAATATTAACACAATAATTTTTTTAAAAACTGTGCTTAGTATAGGGTCTGCAGGGTTTCACTGTGTAGATTTGACTCATAGTGACCCATCTTGTCTTTCAGCCTCCCAAGGCCTGGGACCACAGGTGCACACCACCACGCCCAGTCTCAACTGGCATCTTTGTGTGCCCCAGAGGCTGGGACCGGCAGAGCATGCCAGGGGATCGAACTCTGGCCCTTGTGTCTGCCTAAACAGTTGCTTTAATCCACTGAGCTATCTGGCCAGCCTAACACAATAATTCTTAGGAAATATACATACATTTAGGACTATCTATTCAAGGTCTTACTGTTACATATGTGGATATCTTCTAAACTTAAGTTTATCTCTGATTTTTATAAAAAAATAGAATGTGTCTCCATCCAAATCATGTTACTCAGAAAATTTCCAGTATAAAATAAGAAGAAATTATACAAGACTTCATAGCTAATACAAATAGAAATGAAAACAGTGAGCCGTAGAAACAATGACAATTGCCACCACAATGTTATGCATTAAATTTAAAATTTACTTATGTATTATTTTTCCAATCACTACCTAGTATTCAGACTCAGATGTAAAATAATATAAATTGAGTGTTTATTTTGAATAACTTTTACAGTACAGAGATATTTAATTACCTAATGAAAATTCCTTTTGTAAGTATGAATTCAAAAGATTGGATTTTATGTGTCAGCCAGATAGCTCACTGGATTAAAATGCCTGCTTAAGCAGATGCAGGGACGGGGGGGGGGGGGGGAGTTTGATCCCCTGTTGTGCTTTGCCATCCCTGCCTCCCGGGTGCCATGAGATGCCGATTGAGATTGGATGTCGTGGTGTGCACCTGTAATCTCAGCACTTGGAGGCTGAAAACAAGAGGATCACTATGAGTCCTAACTGTGTAGTGAGATCCTGTAGACTACTAAATACATAAAAATAAGACTGAAGTTTAAAAATCACATTGTTTCTATAATTCTAAGAGGTAACTCATATATTTTTTCTAATTTTATAATATTTGTTTGGATTAAGCTAGGCTGAAATTTTATAAATGTGAAAGTAACTTGATACCTGAATTCTTTTGAAAGTTCATAAATTGATGTGGATCTTATAAAAATGGTGTACATTATTCTACTTTCATTTTTCAACTCTCTTAAGTATTTACCTTAAATTCTGTTGACAAAATGTCATTCACAGTTGCATTTTAAGAATGATGTGACTAACACTTGGCTAATTTATTAACGAATATACCTATTGAAAGTTGTATTTCAATTTCAATATCCCATGCAAAAGAGTCTATAAGTCTTAACTGTAAGTGCCAGAATGAGTCGGTTGTCTTGGATAGGAATATTAGGAATGCAGAGCGACTAGCCATGCCAGCATTACATCACCAGGAAGTTTCTAAGAGACATTCTGGCATGTTTTGCAAACTTAAAAATGTATGTATGTATATATGCAGTGGTTTAATAATTATAACCCACCACTTGAATATTTCTGTTCTACATGTTAGTATGAATTTGTGACATGAGTCTTTGGTTTTAGATTGCACATTAGGATTTCATTAAATAAACAAATTCAGACAAGAAGTAAACCTCAATTGTCTGGCCACAAGCTGCAGTATAAACATGATTGAATAGGACAGGAATGATGTATCTGATGAGTTAAAAATCAACACATCTCAAAAGCCAATATTGAGCAATCTTAGAAACCCAACAAGAGGGATAGGGAGATGGTTCAGTGGAATAAGCGCTTCCCTGGCAAGTGCAAAGGCCTGAATTGTTAAATCCCCAGTTCCACAAAAATAAAAGAAAAGAAAAAAAAAAAGAAACCCAACAAGAGAATTGAGGCAAATTGGATGTGTTGATAGGGTTTGCTGTTCAGACACTTTCTACTCATTCCTTTAAAGCAAAGTGATCCTCCTGTTGCAGCCAATCCAGCACTAGGGTGACAGGCCTGTTCCACCACACCCAGAAAAGGAGGCTGGTTCAGAGCGCTCAGGGAAAGGCCCCCCGCAGCACATGGGGCCCGGGATTGAAGCCTGGTCTCTGTGCTTGCCAAGCAGGTACTTAGACTGCTGAGCTATCTCACTAGTCCTATGGTTTTAATATTTTAGAGAGTAAGATTTTTCAGACGTTTGTAGGAAACTATATTTTTTATTATTAAAATCGGTCACAACTTGGCTAATGTGGTTTAGCAAGATATATTTAGTAGTTTATATTAGTCTACATATTAGTGGAAAACTACTCATAAATTCTACCATGATGTTTCAACAGTGAAGTTCAACCCCGTTGTCTTTTTTTTAGTTTCCCAAAATGTAACCAATATATTGTGCCCACCTACACATTAGCATGTCCCTTCTGTTGTAGCTCAGGTGACAGAAAAATGGAATGTGGAGTTGCAAACATGTCACAGAGAGAAAAATTATTGAAATTTGGATGGAATTCATTAATTTATCATCAGTGACATAAATGAATTGGATATTTGAAAGTCAATGGAGAAAATAGTTAGGGATAAAACTCAGAGGCCCAGCACTGGCCTACCAAGTACAAAGTCCTCAATTCAACTCCCAGAAAAACAACAACAACAACAAAACAAAGTGAGATAGAGGAAAAACATAAAACAAGTTTTAAAATTATATTTGCAAGTATAAATAAGTTATCTATAAAATGCCTAAAACAGGACTGGCACAGAAACTGGTCTCCTCACTATTATTGTACAATTTATATACTTAAATAATTATTATACTTGTATAATACTGCTATTTAACTCTGATAAAGTAGATCACCGTACTGTATTGATTATTGGTCAAACATTATCAAATTTTTACTAACTCTCTCCATTTCATCACTGAATGAGAAGAGTAAGCTCAACTGTAGAGGTGACCACCCTGAGGGCCACAGAGTGCATTAATAAAGCATTTTTCGTGAGCGTTTGTACATGCCACAGGGCGTAGCCTTGGGCTCTACATCTGGTCCCTGTTGTCTTCTGTTCTGGCACTTTTCCTGGGCTGTGCCTTTAGCCACGATTAGGGGAGCAATCATCTTCCCTCACTACCACAGGGAGCAAGTACCTTCTCTCACAGTGGAATGCTAGAGCCAATAAACCTCTTTTCGTTAGAGTTCTTGGTATCAGTTACTTTTTTCCCAGCAATGGGAACAATGACTAATACATTGATAGCCAAAATTGATTCATTCCTATAATGCCATTTACAAAACAGTAACACTCTACAATTTAAAGCACTTGAGAATCAGAATAAGTAGTTTAATGATCTGTAACACTACTGTGGAAAAATAGTTATTTAATTTTTAGTAATTGTTTGTGCATTCTTCATTCCCATTCAACATTAATGACAAATCTAAGATGCAGAAAATAATAATACAAATGGTATTCTTCTTTTAACTCAGCTACTGTAGTTTTTGAGTACCTAAAGAAATACCCCGGAAAGTTTCTATTAATGGAAACTCTTTTTCTCTTTGAATATGAAATGATGACAGAATTTGTGTTCATTTCCTGGTTCTATAAACAAAGACAGGTGCTCAATAATTATTCATGGCTGTCACTACTAGGTGCATTTTTTTTAAAGGAACTGTCAAAATACTTTAAAGTAATTTCTCAAGAAAAATACATTCAAGGCTCATTAAAATAGAGCAAAATTGCTAAGAACATAGAAGAGACGTATAGATAATAAAATAAAGGGATGAAGAGATAGTTTAAAGAGACAAATTATGTACTGGAAAGGATAAAATGCTATCTTTTCAATAAATGGTGCCCTTTTTCAGTTTTCCATGCTCTACAACTGAACAGCTTAGAAACTCAACTAATTGGCATAAATTTCTTACTTAAAAGATGAACCTAAAAGTAAAAGGAGCTCTTCAGTTGATTTTGAAAACAATGCAAAAGTTAACTCTTAAAAATGATAACACAATTTAGTATTTATTAATTAATTTTTTTAGGAAGCAACATAGTATATTAGGTACCAAAATCACCAATAAGTTCAGTTCGTCAGAATTCTGTTTCCACACAGCACAAAACATTTTGTCAGCAATAGCTTCCATATGTGGATGAAAGCACAAATTAGTCAGATAATACAGAAGTGGTTGAGCCCATGCACATTTGTTTATCCTGAGTCTTGGAAAATTTGTACTTACTGAGAATTACTTAGGATTTCAAGTAGAGAAGCCAAGTTAATTCTACCACAAACATTCACTTTATTTCTTGTAAGTTAACATATGTCAAAAAATTTTATGTATCAGTAAATTTTAGAAAAGTTTGGTTAATTAATTTAAGTAAAAGTCATCTGATGAAATTCATTTTACCTTCATCTAAATATATAAATTATGAGAGGTGATGGCTAAATTAAAATGTTAATTCTACTTAAATTATTATATTAATATTTTTATTTTTCTAATTTCAAGTTTAATAAGCCTTTACCAGCATAAATTATACACTATAAATTATTTCGGTTATGGATTACCAGAAGATCACCTCAAAGAAGTAATACTGATTTGAGTCAATAGTTACTAATTGCTTTTTTATTTTAAAATTTTGCCCCCTTATCAGGTAGGAAAAACAGAACTTAAGTCACATCTTTGTAACTTCAAAGACTCTTGTATTCATTAATATTGTCCTTGTTATTTTAACTGAGAATGAATTATCTATGATTCAAGTTATGTTTATGTTCAATTTGAAATGCATTTTCTTTTCCTTAAATGTATTTGGTTTTTACGGGGTCTATCTATGCAGCTCAGACTCTGAGTGACACTTCCGTTTTCAGCCTTCCCAGCACTGGGATTGCAGGCATGCTCTACTATGCTGGAATTTGGCCTCCTCAACCTTCCCCTGGGGGTGGGGCTGGCATGGTGTGTGGTGTTGGGGATGGAATCCCAATCCCAGTGCTTATCTAAGCTTCTCTACACTGGTGCATTAGTCCTCTGATCTGTCTCATCAGAGGACTAAATATGTCCTTGAAAAACATTTTTAAGCTTGTAACCTTTTGTGAATTTTGTTGTGTATGAATTCATTTACATAATAATATAAATGTATATGATGGATGGCTTTTATAATCTTTATATAAACTTGACATAAATATTTGCAAAAAAGATTATGTGGAAGATATAGTGTTTAGTGCTATATACATGCACATTTGTGGTAAATTGAATGGTATTGTATGGAGAAGCCCATTCCAACAGAGACATTAGTCAGTGTGTTATATTTTTACTGTGTATAGTATGAAAAATTAGTGATTTTTCTTTAAAATTCTGGATATTTTTATCATGTGAACCACTTCAGTCATTTTCTCATTTATTCAATAAACTGTTCATTTGTTTTTCATTTAGGAGATAATTAATGTCCTGGATTCTGTGGCTGAAATGATGACAAAAGCATGAGAAACTCTGACTTAGGAGAGACACTGAGACTCATGAAGGAAGAATCTGTGATAGATGAGAACTGGCACACAATTATTAGCATCTAGGAAAGGATATTATTCACTATGAGAAAAGAAAAGAAAAACATTTCAGTGTCTGTATTAAATCTAGAATCTCTGCACTGTTACATCTTCAACTCTTTCTTCTTTCTTTGTTTGAGAGAAAGAAATATATCTACTAGGAGAAACTGGGCCATTTGAATGTGGAGTCTGAGTTTCCAAGATCAGCAATCACCAAACTCATGACCCAAGGGAGGTGTTGTTGTCAAGGGGTAGACAAAGTAGCAATGCTTACCTAGTTATTGTTTTCAGTGACTGGATAAAGCCTGCCAGACCTAGGTGGGGAAAGCTTCTCTGCCCTCTGTACTGATTTCAGTACAACTACTTTCACAAATCCTGTCACTAACACTGGAAAGTTTTCCATGTCCCTGTCTAACACATAAAATTTATCTTACCATCCACCAGGATTAAAGAAATTTTGCTCTGAACAATCATACCCATCATACAACTAATTCATAAATTAACACTGAATGTACAACTAATATTTAGCATTTTATGTGATATGATATAGAACATGCCTTATATATTTGTGACTTCCAATCAATTATAGATGGAAAACCAGGCATAGTGGCACTTTCTTGTAATCCTAGCACTTGGGTAGCTGAAGAACACTTATCATTGTGAGTCTGACACCAGCTTGGGCTACAAAGTGAGCTCAAGGCTGGCCTCAGCTTCAAAGGGAGACCCTGTCTCAAAAAAAAAAGAAAAAAAAATATATATATGGCCTGAAGATTAGCCCTGATGTTTAAGTGCCCAATTATGCAAATGCATTGTGGGGCAGGTTACTCTGCTTGAATCCCCAGCTCCTTAGGCTTTACCAGACCTGCCCTTAAAGCAGCCTGAGCCAGCTAAAAAAGAAAAAATCCATCTCAACTTTCAGGTTGGGGAGATAGTTGAACAGGATAAGCACCTGCTTTGCAAGCGCAAGATCCTGAGTTTGATCCCTGGTATCACTAAATGTGCAGATAAATTAAGGGGCTGGGAAGATAGCTTAATAGAATAAGCACTTGTCTGGCAAGTGTAAGGGCCTTAGTTCAATCCCTGGTTCCACTAAATGAATGAATAAATTAAATAAATAAATAAATAAAATAGTATTACATGTAAAATATATATATATATATATATATATATATATATATATATATATATATAATGCTTCTAAAGCATCTTACTAACTTAAACACACAATACAGGATCTTTTATGCTGTCTTTTATTTGCATGTTTTCATCATTTGTTCAGAAAATCTTAGCTTTCGGCTAGACTAAGTTGGCAGATTGAATAATTATCATTTACAGTTGACCTTAGAAATATGGATCACTGGTTGGGGAGATGACTCAGTGGAATAAGTACTTCCCCAGCAAGCGCAAGGGCCTGAGTTCAATATCTGATTCCACAAAAAAAAAAAAAAAAAAAAAAAAAAAAGAAATATCTATCATCTCATTTGCTTTTCTTTCAAGGTAATTTTTAAACTTTTCTAATCAAAAGATAACAGTCTACATTCCTTTGACTCTAAGGAGTAGGCTTACATTTCAGTCTGGTCTAGTCAAGGTCTATGAAGTCATGCACATTAACAAAAGAAGTATCAATATTTTATGCTCAGGAAATATGTACAGGAAGTGCTTTTGGCTGGTAAGTTCAGTGGAAATTTCTAATTTCTGTTGGCATCAAGTACCATCCTTGTTAGAGAATATGTCTCCACTGCAACATTTGGCCATGAAATTGAGCCCCTTAAAGGACACTTGTGATGTCATTAGAAGTTTGGTGTTTACTTAGGTATTATTTATTCATTTTCTTTCTGCCCTCTGTACCAATTTCAATACCACTGTCTTTCACAAATAACCCTCTCACTAACATTGGATGCTTCACTAAATTTTCCATGTTTCTGTCTAATGATACATAAAACCTATCCTCAACATCCACCATGATTAAAGAAATTTTACTTTGAACAGTCAGCCCACTTTGGACAGCTCAGTCCAACCTGAAGGCAGAGCTGGTGCAGTATGTGATGCTTCGGAAAAACATGGTCTCCTGGTCCTGCTTAAACTTACCTATGCAGGTGCTTTAGACCATGGAGCTACCTCATGGCTCTATTCAGCTTTTCAAAAAAATTCTTTCACCACTGTATTTGTAATTATGATAAAACAATGTTTTTAATCTGAGAATTTTGGGAAAATTAATATGAATTTGTAAATATTTGGAGATCCTTGTGATAATAATAGTGTTAATAACAAAATTTGATATAGTCTGAACTAAAACATCTGAGGTGTTTGAGCACTGAGATTTCCATGAATAAATGTTAGGGAGTTTGTATGAGAGATGTTTAAAAGACCCAGAGAAATCTGTTGTTGAAAGGGTATAGAAGACAGAGGAAAGGAGCAGAAGAAACTAGGGAAAAGAAGCAACTTGTCATACAATTCTAAGAAATTTGGCAATTTTCTTACTTGATTTGTAGAGGGTAAACCCTATCTAATGAACTCAATGATCTAGCAAAGAAAACCTCCAGGTACATTTTTTGAAGATGCTTCCTGGCATTTTCCCCCTGCATTTAATTTTTAAGTCAAATGAGAGTGAAGAGATGTCAGCCAAGGAATGAATGGATAAATACTTATATAGTCAGTGTTTGAAGAGTTCTAAATTAAACTGCATTTTGTTGCCAACCTCTCCAGATGGTAAATGATTTTCAAATTAAGAAATAGCTTTCAGGCAAAGATGTGCTTCAAGGTAGAATAAGATCCTATGATCTGACCTTAGAGGGTATTTAAGATGAGGTCACACAAACCTTCCAGACAGACAAAGTTTCTCTGAAGAGTATGAAATTATGCTTCAGAGATCTTTTCTATGAGACAAATGGGCTTCAAAGGTTTTTAAGTAGTTTCCCACAACAGTCCCACAGGAAAACCAAGTAGATTGGAGAGGATCTTGCAAGATTATTGTCAATATTATCCTTACATGTGGAGAGATTTATGGGCTAACATTTGTGCAAAAACATTAAGCATTTTAAAAGAGATTGCATAACTTCATACTTAAAAGCACAGTATAAAGTAAATAGATATTTGTGCTCTATTAAACTTCCATTAGCAGATCAATGTTTAAAAAATGATCCAAAGATAAACACACATACCCTAATTCATCCAGAAAAAGAATGATTTAGATTTGAAACTACAAATTCCAAAATTATAAAGAAAAGCTCCAAGATGCTACAACTGAACTCAGACATAAATAATAAATATACCCAAATTTTTGATAAGGATGAGTTATAGCATATTGTGTTGTGTGGTTTTTAAACTAGAAATGTGTCTGGTGCCCACATATGACAGTGTCACCATTTGCCTGTCTCATTGTAGCACAGAGAATATGCACTAACCTCTTTTCAGATTTTAGCAACTAGATCATTCTTCTCTGATTATCTATTTGTCTGTTTATTGCCTTATAAGACATCTTCTACTCCAAGACAGTCTATCTTCAAAGATGGCCAAAGTGATTTTTATAAGACTCATTCTACACCATATCCTCATTTAAGAAAAAAGCAGTCCTCATCTTCCTCAAATACCTGCCATAGTTTCATATGTCAAGAAAAATAAAGCAACATAGTGACCACAGCCAGAACACCTTGCATTTTTGGAACATATGAAATGCAATGGTTGTTTCCCAATAAATACATACGTCTGTCTTCTGCCATGTAGCTTTGGAATATTATCACTGGGTTTTCAAAGGATCTTACTCCTATATTGTTGTATCTGGCCATTTAACTTCTTTTGTCCAAAAAATACATATTTATTTGACCAAAAAGAATTCTTCTGTTGTTTGGCTTCAAATCTATTATTTTTAAGAAGGAAACACATCTCAGTTTCAATGGCAGAGAGGGTCTAATATAACAGATCTAGATGAATTTCACATTTGTCAGAACCACAGGGCCTTCAGCCATAATTACATCAACCAAATTATGCAACCAGAACTAAGGAAAACCTGAAGCGGGGTGTGTAAATAATTTTTGAAATAATAAAGCAAATATATTCATAGTTTTTAATCAAGCATTTTTAGAATAATATTTCTACCATCATTCTACATTTGTAGGTATCTTTCTCTTTTATTTTAAGATTTTTATACATGATATATATTATATCTATTGCTGTTTTCTTCTAATTGTCTGGTTCTTATTGTCAAATATAAAAGCTCTACAAAAATAGAAAATGAGACTCTGGTTCTTTTGGTTTGTTCACAGTATGCACACCACTGTTGGGCCATGGCAAGTCTTCAGAATATTTTTAAAAATAAATGAAAACTTCTATGACTTCACGGCAAATTAATTTAGTGTGTTTGAATTTGTCATTCTTCTAAGACTGATAAATGCATGTTTGAAATACTTATGCTGCCCCATATAAGGTGTAAGAGTAAGAATTCTCTAAAATATATTCATATTTTTGTAATATTATGTGACTTGTGTACACTGTAAAGACGTAGTAGTGTTAATCTACAGTGACTTGTGGAGAATTCTAGAACTACAGTCAATTTATCTGAGTCCTCGGGGGAGCTGCTGCAAGAATGATACAATGACCTCACTAGAACTTCTTTCTATCACTAGACTGAATCCATAACGTTAATGTTAGAAACAGGATTTTTATGTGTTTCATTTCAAAATTTGATTTTATTATACATTCTGTAATTATGAAAACTAAAGGAAAAGAGTTTTGAACAATTGCACATTTAATTATTTAATAAAAATTGCCTAGTAGAAATATTACACTGGAATTCTTCACCATATTATTCATGCATCACTTTATAGTATGCAGCTCAGAGCTGAGGTTATTTATTATTCACCTATTCAACAAAATATAAAGGTAAAACATTTTAAAAGTTTCTATACTTCAAAAAATATTTTGAAATATATCTCTGTTCTGAGCATGATGAGTTGATATCCTGGAATATCAGACATTCAAGAAGATCCTCTTGTAATAATGAAAATCAGACAAAATATCTACTGATTATCAATGGAAGAAGATTTGAGGTACTTGTCCATCTGTTATTTAATATTATAGACAATTTTGTTATTATAATACATTTTTCAGAGTACTCTTGCAGAATATTTATACAGGTTAAATATTAACACCTTACTATTTTTGGAAGTGCTTTGTAATATTAAATTTTCATAAACATATTTCAAAATATTTGAAATTAAAAATTAATTAAATATATTGTTTGAACAACGAAGGAATTGCTCTGCACATACATATTATTTCTAAACATAACAATGTATTCTTATTCATGTGAAGTTAGTCAAGACAAAACAAAGTTTTGAAATATAAAGAATCTCTACTATAGCATAAGAAATTCTTTACTGAGGCAATTATTCAATTCAATTATTCTATCAGTTTTTATTTACTTAAGGTAAAGTGGATATGTCTCTACCTAAAAGTGATGAATTTTGAAGACTCTATTAAACTGTAATCTACATTCACAAGTTCAGACAAGTAACATTTCTATTTCAAAATTCTCTATCATTTTTCCAAGAAAAGCATTGGAGGAGAAAGTCATTTTCACATGTCACTAACCTTGATGCATAGCAACATAGTGCTCAGAATACTAACCTCTACAAAATAGATTCCTCAACACATATATCTTCAATGATAAATATATGTACTGATTATATATTGAAAATATTTTATAAAGCTTTTTGTTTTGTACTTGTTTGCAAGACACAGTATTAACAGTCATCTTGGAGGTTTGAGACACATACACATCATGTCATTATCATTTCTCTTTCCCCTTCTGTATTTAGCTCTTTTTCCTTTCTTCCCTCTTAAAATCCTCTTCACAACTCCATAGTCTTTCTTGCTGTCATTACAAAGCTCTTCACTTTGGTGTTTAAATTGTTTATATTTTAGGTCTCTCACACTATAAAGACCGTACCATTACTTTCTTTGACTGCCTTACTGCACTTAACATTATGGTCTCAAGCTACATCTATTTTATACAAATCATTCAAATTTACATTTCTATATTTCAATATAATGTTGATGTACAATGTATACTATATCAACATTATATGTATTAATATATTATTAATATATTAAGGTGAGCGAGGTCAAGGCCAGTTTTGCATAGTGAGACCCTGTCTCAAAAAAGACAAAAAAATTAATTAATTAATTAATTAAAATAAAGCCCATGTCCTTAAATCTAAACAATTTCATTGGTTAACTTTAACTATAAGGGGGCAATGTTGATAGAAATCTTGAAGACATAGGTTTAGGTAAAGAGTTCATGAATACAAAACAACCTGCATGGGAAATTCTTCAAAGATTCAACAATTAGGATCTCATCTTTTTGAAAAGATCCTGCACTTCAAAAGAAATCACCAATGAAGAAAAAAGAAAACACACAAACTAGGAAAAAAAGACCCAACTCCTTCTCTGATAAAGGCTTTCTATCTAGAATATATGGAGAATTAGAAAAAAAAATTCAAAGACCAGGGGGCATCCCAGTCCAGTGAGTCTGAGGGAGAGCCATTGTCTTCTTCAAGAGTGCACCCTGCTACCCAGAGCCCCACTCCCAAGCCATCCGAGAGGTGGGAATTTTCCAAAATCTCTGGGCATCCAAGTTTGGTGAATGTGTAGTGAGGCAAGGGAGAGCCTTAAGCTTCACTCCATGCACTCTGCACCATCCAGAGCCTCAGGTCCCAAAGCATCCTAGCCAGAGACCTGCCTGAGATGCCCCAGACAGACCTCCTTGGTAATGCCCCAGAGCCACTGTGTCCAAGCCTGCCACAGGACTGAGAACTTTTGATGAATCTCCTTACACTCCATCCAACCTGCCCGGCCTTGTGAGTGTGAGGGAGAGCTTCTACGCTTCCAGTGCTCCCCTGACCAGTGACCCAGCACAGGGGAACTACAGGAGCCACAGCAAAAAAGGAACTGAACACACAGCTAGATCCAGGCCAGGCATAATTGGATAATCTTAAAATTAATAAGCTGGCACCTGAATCTCATTATGCACTAAGGTTATAGCTATCCAAAGGTCAGAGGTCAGTGCTATTAAAAATCACAAAAACAAGGAAAAACATGCAATCTGAAACTTCTAGTCCACCAATAAGTGCAGAGTACACTAGCTCAGCTAATATGAATGAATTAACAGAGATGGAAGCAAAGGAAGAATAGTGGAAAGGTATAGAGGAACTCAAAAGAGAATCAATGCCTGAAATAAAAAAAAAGAAATATTTGAACACATAGCATCTGAAGTAATGAATAAAATCCAGAAACATATGGGGGAAACCCAATGCTCACGCAGAACAAGTGCAGAGAACACTATTCTAGCTGAAACATGTGAATTAACAATGTCAGAAGCAAAGAAACAATAGCAGAAAGGACATGAGGAACTCAAAGTGGAAATATGTTAAGAAATCAAAAAAGAATTCCTTGAAAACATAGCATCTGAAATACAGAAAAACTTCTGGAAATATACAGAGGAAACCCAATTTAGAAGAAACTGCAGAAAAAGAATGGTTACCTCTAAAGAATACAGGGATTAAAAAAAAAAAATAGAGGAAATCAGAAATATGATGGATTCCTGGAAAGAGCAATACAGAAAAGAAATAGAACACATGAAGTAGAGTCAAAGACATTTAGAAGAACTAAAGATATCAATCAAGAGTCTACAAATCTGTTTCAGTAAAAACAAAGACAGTTTCAGATCTTGAGGACACTGGTGCAGCTAGTAAAAAGGTAAGAAAGGGTCTCTTTAAAACAATGAAAATGCAGGAAAAAATAATCCATCACCTACAAGATGCTGCCAGGATAAACAATGTGAGATTAATTGGCATCAATGAGCATGAAGGAGTCAATATAAATGATATTAAAAAAAAAGTAATCACAGAAGACTTCCCAAAATATGAGGAAACAATCCAACATTCAAGTCACTGAAGCATACAGAACACCAAATACCATCAACCCAAGTAAAAACACACTGAGACATATAATAGGCAAGATCCCAGAAATCCAGCACAAGAAAGCTGCTAGAGAAAAGAAGCAGATCACATTCAAAGGAAAACCCATTGGAATTACACCTGATTTCTCTACACAAACCATGAAGGCAAGGAGAGCTTATAGCAGAGTTCTTCAAGTTCACAACAAAAACAAATCCTAGCCCAGATTATTATACCCTGCAAAAATCACTTTCAAGTTTGGTGGAGGAGTGAAATACTTCCACGACAAAGAACAACTAAAGAATTTCATGATGACAAAGCCATCCCTACACAGTCTACTTAAATATGTTCTAGAGAGAGACCACAATGACCACAACTCCATGAATGAGAACAAAACGATCCCACTAAATAAGACAGACAATTATACAGAGGATACAAAGGAGTAAAAAATAGCAGGTAAGTATGACAATCATAAATCAACACATTTCAATTATAACCATCAATGTAAATGGACTCAATTCACCAATTCAGAGAAATAGACTGACCCAGTGGATTAGGAAACAAAATCCAACAATATGCTGTATACAAGAAACACATTTAACTCAAAAGGACATTCATAGGCTCAAAGTCAAAGGATGGAAAACAATACTACATGCCCCAGCACCTCACAAAAAAAGAAAGAGTAGCAATTCTGTTTTCTGACAGTCTCAACTTCAAACCAAGAAGGATCAAATGACACAAAAAGTCCACTATATATTGGTTAGGGGAAAAATTCAAGAGCAAGAGGTAAAGCTCATAAATATCTATTTACAAACAGAGTAGCACCCAACTATGTAAGACAAATCTTAATGGATATGAAAAACTTAATATCTAAGACCATAATCTTAACAGGAGAACTTAAAAACCCTTATCTCTAAAAGATAGGTCAACCAGACAAAAAATTAGCAAGGAAGTAGCAGAACTGAACCTGAGCTTGGAACAAATGGACCTGGTAGACATATACAGAGTATTCCACCCAACCACAGCTGAATACACAATTTTTTCAGCTGCACACAGGTCATTTTTCAAAATAGACCACATAGTAGTCCAGAGGTCATGTGTAAGTAAATGCAAGAAAAATGAAATTATCCTGTGCAGATTACCTGACCCCAGTGCAATGAAACTGGAATTAAATAACAAAAGACACCAGAAAACCCTGCTAAATTCATGGAAATTAAACAACACCCTACTCAGCAATCAAGGGGGTCACAGAAGAATTTAAACAACAAATTCAAAATATCTGCAATTCAATGAAAACTGAAGCAATACTTACTGGAATTTAAGGGATGGGATGAAAGCAGTTCTCAGAGGAAAAGTCATAGCTATGAACTCACACATTAGGAAAACAGAACAGGAACAAATAAACACTCTAATGTTATACCTCCATCATCTAGAAAACAAAGAGCAAACCAAAGAGTGCAAAAATGGGAAGAAATCATAAAGATTAGAGCAGAAATTAATTCAATTGAGATGAAGAAAACAGTTCAAAGAATGCACAAATCAAAAAGTTGGTACTTTGAAAGACTAAATAAAGTTGAAAACCCTCTAGCCAACTTCATCAAAGAGGAAAGAAAAAATTCAAATACAAGCAATAAGGAATGAAAGGGTGAAAACACCACAGACCCAGCAGAAATTCGAAAGATTGCCAATAGTTTCTTCGACTATCTGTATGCTCACACATTAGAAGACACAGAAGAAATGGACAGATTCTTAGAAAAGTACAAATTACAAAAACTGAACGAAGAAGACATAACAACTCTCAGTAGGCCAATAATAGCCAATGAAATATGAAACATAATACAAAGCCTACAGACAAAGTAAAGTCCAGGTCCTGAAGGATTCACAGCTGAATTCTACAAGAAATTTAGAGAAGATACACTGCCTACAGTCCTCATAGTCTTCAATGAAATTGAAAAGAGGCAGTCCTCCGAAATTCATTTCTGGAGGCAAGTATTATACTGATTCTAAAGACAGGGAATGACACAACCAAAAAGGCCAATCTCCCTCATGAACATAGATGCAAAAGTACTCAACAAAATCCTGGCAAATAGAATACAGCTAATCATCAAGAAGATCAAACACCATGACCAGGTAGGATTCATCCCAGGGATGCAAGGATGGTTCAATATTCGAAAATCTATAAATGTAATGCACTATATTAATAGACTGAAATTTAAAAACCACATGATCCTCTCAATTGATGCAGAGAAAGCTTTTGACAAAGTCCCAACACTTATTCATGTTCGAAGTCTTACAGAAAATTGGAGTAGATGAACTCTACCTTAAATTGATAAAAGCCATCTATGACAACCAAAAAGCTCACGTAATCCTAAATGGGGAAAAGTGAAATATTTTACTCTTAAATCAGGCACAAGACAATTATGTACTCTATCACCGATTCAATTCAATATAGTCGTGGAATCATTAGCAGCAGCCTTTAGAAAAGAGGGAGAAATAAAGGGAATAAGAATAGGTAAAGAAGTTAAATTATCACTATTTGCAGATGACATGATACTTTACTTGGAAGACCCCAAAAATTCCACCAAGAAACTACTAGAACTGATAGGGAAATTCATGATCGTAGCAGGATACAAAGTTAATACTAAAAAGTCAATAGCATTCCTCTACACGGATAACAAACACACTGACAGGGAAACAATAGAAACAATACCATTTACACTAGCACTTCAGAAAATGAAACATATTGGAATTCACTTAACTAAGGAAGTCAAAGATCTTTCATGGAAAATTACAACACCCTAAGAAAAAAGATTATAGAGGATTTCAGAAAAAGGAAAGATATTCCATGCTCCTGGCTAAGAAGAACCAACATCGTGAAGATGGTCATACTCCTAAAATTGTTGTACAGATTTAATGCAATTCCTATCAAACTGCCACCAACATACTTCTCAGACCTAGGGAAATCGTTCCTAAAATTTATTTGGAACACAAAAGGCCTACAATACCAAAGACAATCTTGGCCCATAAAGACAAGGCAGGAGGCATCACAATTCCTGAATTCAAATTATACTACAAAGCCACTATGATAAAATCAACATGGTATTGGCATTGAAATAGACCTGAGAATCAATGGAATAGATTAGAACATGCAGAGGCATCTACAAACACACTCAGTCACCTCATCTTTGACAAAGGGGCAGAACAAGCCTACTGGAAGAAAAATAGCCTCTTAAACAAATGGTGCTTGAAAAACTGGCTTTCTACATGCTGAAAACTAAAATTGACCCAGCTCTGTCACTATGTACTAAGCTAAAGTCAAAATGAATAAAAGATCTAAACAGTAAAACAAAAACACTCAATCTCTTGGAAGAGAAAATTGTAGGAATTCTTGAAGACATAGGGGTAGGCAAATAGTTCATGAACAGACATATATTCACATAGGAAACACTTGAAAGAATCAACAACTGGGATCAATTCTTCTTCAGAAATTTCTGTACATCAAAAGAAATTGTCAACAAAGTGAAAAGACAACCCACAAATTTTGAAAAATTTCTAACTAATAAGTAATCTGACAAAGGTCTGCTGTCTAGAATATACAAAGAACTAAGATACATTAGGGCCCTTACATTTAAAGACCCAATTCAGAAATGGGCATCTGAAATGTATACGCAGTTCTCAGAGGACGAAATTAAACAAGCATATATATATATATATATATATATATATATATATATATATATATATATATATATATATATATATGAAAAAATGCTCCACATTGCTAGCCATCCACGAAGTGCAAATAAAAACAACATTGAGGTACTATGTCACTCCAGAAAAAGTGGCTATCGTAATATCATAAGGACTTCAACCAACATCAAATGTTGGAGAGGTTGTGGGGAAAGGGGAATACTTCTCCACTGTTGGTGGGAATGTAGACTGGTACAACCATTATGGAGATCTGTGTGGAGACTCCTCAAAATCATAGGACTGGTAATCCCATTCAAGCCTGCTATCCCCCTACTGGGAATTTTCCAGAGGAACTTAAAACTTTATATCATAGTGATGTATTTGCACCTGTGTTTATAGCAGCACAATTTGTGATATCAAACTCTTGGAAACAATGAAGATGTCCATCACATGAGGAATGGTTGAAAAAGTTGTGGTATTTCTACATAATGGAGTATTACTTAGCTACAAAGAATGATAAACTTGAATCATTTATACTGAAGGGGATGCCACTTGAAAATACACTCATAAGTGAAATAAAGCAGACACACATGTGCAAATATATAATTTCCCTAGTGTAAGAAGTCAAAAGAAGAAATACAAATACCAATGTACAACAACAACTAAAAAGTATTGAGTTAGATAAGGAAAAGTGAAAGGCATATGCTTCAGGGTACTAATCAGCTTTTCTTCTGGATGGTTAACAACCTAAGGTCACAGATTGAAACTGCAAATAGAAGAGCCACAAGGCCAGCCAACATTTTGGCCCTAAGATTTCAAGGTAAATGAAGACTCAGGACATAGGTGAACCTGTACTGTAACATCATGAAACTCAGTTGTGCTCCAAATTTTCTGAACAAGGAGATTATGGAGCCACAGAGCAAGGAGATCAATTATCTATACTGTACCTGGGGAGAGTCACATGGAAAGAAAACTTTCCCTCAGGTTCTCACAGAAAGCATGTGATCAAGCATTGGCTGTGACTCCTCCACATGGCTGAAACAGACAAAGGAAATTCAGAGTAACCTATAGGCTTATAACATAAACCCTGAGGGGACTTCACTGACCTCATCAGAAACAAAAGCTCCATCTTTTGTCATATAGGTCTTGATCTATCTCGGTCTTAACTATCCCACAGAAGAGAACACAAATGAGGTATATAATGTGGGGCCATATTAGTAAGTTAAGCTGTAAATGGCTACAGTCAACAACTTCTTCAGATAACTCACTATTATTTTGGAATGCTGGACTTTGTTGGATTGTGTTGCCAAGCCCAGACACCTATAGAGGTTTGATGACAATGGAGTGCCCATATTTGATATGTCTATATAAAAAAGGGGGATACACTTACTCTATTGAGCCATCTCCCCAGCCCCAATAAGGGGGATACAAAGGAAGAATCAAGACGTGTTTGTAGAGACAGTACAGTTAGGATAAATATGCCATGCTTCTGCATAATTCTATGAGAAGCAAGTTTTGCACTAATAGTGGTTGGACAAGATATTATGTCAGCTTCTAGTACATTTGATAATCACTAGGAAGATAACAAAGTAGAATATATTAATTTTTGATTCTGGGATACAATTCAGCTATAAAACAATAAGATAAGTATACAGCCAAACTTTCTTAAGTCAGTGATTAGAGACATCTGGTATAATAATCTCTGTAAGTATGATATCATTTATGCACCTTATATGATACCAAAATATTACAAAAACACTCTGAAAAGTATTAATTATCGAATCTGTCTTGTTAATTTATCTTGAACTTTCATTGCTATTTGTTCTTCAATGAAAGCAATCTAGAAAATAATTCAAAAACCCAATCCATAAAATGGGCATCTGAGATGCATACATACTTCTTAGATGAAGAAATACAAATGACAATAAATACATGAAAAAATGTTCAATATGAATGGTAAATCAAGAAATGCAAATTAAAACCACCCTGAGATACCATCTTAAGCCAGAAAGAATGGCTATCATCAAGAAGTTGAGCAATAAGAAATGCTGAGGGGATTAGGGAAAAAAGGACCCTTGTACACTGTTGGCGGGAGGGTGGACTGGTACAACCACATGGAAATCAGCATGGAGATTCTTCAGAAAACTGGGATTGGAAGGCCCTTTTATTCAGCTGTTCTTTTCCTAGATATTTTTCCAGAACTGCAAATATCATACCATAGCGATTTTTATACCAGCACAATTTGTCATAGCTAAAACTTTGAAGCAACATAAATGCCTATCAACTGAAGAATCAATAAAGGGATATTGTACTTTTACAAAATAGGCTCTTATTCAGTTATTAAGCAGAATAATTCTGAGGGTCTTATAGGTCAATTGATGCGACTAGCAACCATATTTTAAGTGAAATAAATCAAATTCATATTGCATTGTTTTGGTAGTGTAAGAACGCGAAAGACTAAATAAAATCAGAAGGGTACAATACATACTGTGGAAAGGGAATGAACCTGTTTAGAAGAAAAGATTACTAAAATGAGGACAAGAACATGAGAAGGTGGGGGAAGAGATATATCTGTGTATGTATGCCAGATGGCCTGGATAACTGTACTGAGGATTTCTACTGGGCTATGGCAAAAAGCAGCTAATGCTTAATTACTATTTGTTTGTTGTCTTGTCTTTTTTATTTCATTCCTTTTCTCTCTTCTTAATGTCTTATGACTTTTTCTTTTCTTCTTTCTTTTCAAATTTTGCATGCAAATATTGGGTAATCTGTATCTGAACAACTATTCTGAAGGCAACACTGGATTACAACACTGTAGAATTCATATTATCTTGTTCAGTGAAATTCTATGAGTTGAATTTTTTTTCTCGTATATTACTATTCTGTATTCTGTTAAAAAATAAATAAAATGATGGTAAGGTGTATAATTTATTTGAAAATGGCTCAGATTGAACATATCTTTCCTATAAATTTCACTTTCATATTATTAGAGGTGGTACTAATTCTGGTAATTTTACATTATAGTTGCTTATAAAATAAAAATTATTTTTCATCGTGTATGTTTTGCTCATATATTAGAATTAGTTATGGCTATTACACATATTTTACGAAGTATGTGACTTCTGTAGTTTAAGACCAGCTCTTTTCTCCTTAAATTACTGGACTAAGCACCTGATTAGGCAAGTACTGGGACCAGGGTTTGATACCTGATACTGCATGCTGCACTGGCCCCACCCCAGGACATGCTGAGCTAGTGACTGAGTCCAACAGGGTGGTGCACATTAATAATCCCAGTACTGTGGAGGCTTTAATACTTTTCTTGCCTTACTAAACTCTGTTATTGCATTTTGGTCCAAAGTGGTATATTACCAAGAATGACACAATGTTTGTCAATGAATATCAATCTTAGACATTTGCACTGTTGTCTAAAACATATAAATGAAATCTAACAATAATGACTATGGGATGTCGTATCTCAGATGACTTCCCTTTGTCTCATAGAAGGGCGTGACATCAGCAGCACTAATTATCTTTATGTAATGATGAGTGATGATAAAGAAAATAAAATGAACAAAAATAGTTAAATGATTCACTATTTTTGGAAGGCAACATTTCAAAAATGTTTAGAGATCCAAGTGTCTTCTATTATTGATTGCAAAATTACAGCCCATCTCATTGTGAAAAGAAAATCTTCCAACGAGCTCAGCTGAAATTGTTGCCTTCACAGGAAAAAAAGGGGTCGCTGAAGAAAGTGTAAACATGGCACAAAACATGTGCTGGGCTTTTCAGTGCTACCTTCTCTATAGAGCTGAAACAGGCTCTTGCTTACCATGTTGCCCCCGGCATATGCTAACTGGGCCTTTCTAAATGGTTTTCTGAATCACCTATTTTTAAAAAACTGACACTTTTCAATGTGTAGTCTGGTTCCCAGATCCTTCAAAACTCTTCATTGTTTTTTGGTTTGATTTGTTGTCATCTATTAAAAGCACAAAAATGGTACATCATTTCACATTCTGTGAAATAGTACACTTTGTGTATTGAAATACTTTATTTTGCTTTTGGTTTTTGACTAATGTTTCCATGAATCAATACAGCAAAACATAAAAAGTAAGAACAAAAAAATCTGAATTTAGGAAATACAAATTTTAATAGTTAAAGGTTTAGATTTAACACACTAGAAATATTTGAGACTATCAAGGCTATAATACAGTGCAAGTGTATCAACATTTTAAAAGTAACTATTATTTTGACATAATCCTCAAAACTGAGTATCATTATCAGTTGAAAGTGTTGCAGTAAGATGAATAAAAGAAAAAATCTTTGCTCAGAAGAAAAGTCTCCAGAAATATAGAGGAGCAACAAAGTATAGTTTCATTGCTCAACAAACACTAGAGAATGATGGATACAATGGGCGCAATTGGCAAAGCAGGGAAATCTCACCTTTTGGCACTAGGGAGCAGATACTGTTGCAGGCAGCAGAGTTAAATAGAAACATTGTTTAGGCAGTCAGTTAGGGCCAGGCCCTCTAAAGAAATAATACAGGAAACAAGATGTCTGCAACTCCAGAAATGACAGAGGCTCCTGCTGTGAACCAGACCTAAAGGCCAAACAAATGCTAAAACAGTAACAGCAGGGATTGATATTCTAAATAGGTAGCAATCTCCTAAAAAGACCCAAGTGAGTCACTAGCCCAACCTCCGAGGGGAAGAGACCCTGTCCCCTATTCACGCCTGCTTACTAGGTGACTCGCTTCCCCATTTGGTCCTGGCCCTAATCAATTGGACCTGAACAATGGTGCTTGTAATCCCATTGGTTGACTATAGTTTTGTCCCATCCCACCTCTGCCTAAGCAAGACCCCTTCTCTGCCTTAGACTCTTATGGTTTTGCCTATAAAAGCCCCTAAAAGAGACAACTTCCCCGGGCAACCCACTTGGGCCCCCCTTGTGTCTCTCTCTGACAGTAGCTTTTCTATCCAATAAAGTTTTTTCCTCAACCTCAGTTTGTTCCTAAAATCATCTGTTACCAAGGAGAAGACTGAATGAAATCGTTTGTCATCTACAGTGCTTCAAAACACATGGCAAATACAGGTGACCCTTCGATATCGTGGTGAATATCTTCTGTTGCTTTCTGATGCCACAGTCCGTCTCTTGCTAAACATCCTTATTGTCCACTGGAAATGACAGTTTATCTTCAGAGAAAAAAAAAAATTTGTGAATATAATTGTTGTACTCCAAAAATCAAGTGACAACGAGGCAAGTCCAAAAAGAAAAGAAGCACTTTATTTTAGGTGGTACCCACCGGGTAGCCTCTCCATGGGAGAAGGAGGAGGGCCCCTCGAGGGCTGGGCAGCAGGGCTTTTATGCCTGAAAACCGCAAGCTGGGAGGGGTAAGCAAGCATGGCTACGTGAGGAACGAGGAGTGTTGAACAATCGCGGGGTGGGGGTTGACTCACAGGTGTGGCATAGGGGTCGAATGCGATTAGGAGAGGCGCAACATGTAGGGGGCGGCCCGAGGGCCACTATAATCTTATCTATGTTGTAAGGCACGTAGGGACGGGGGCTTTAAACAGGATGTA
>PVKA01031480.1:0-18956 GCA_004027165.1 Ctenomys sociabilis | reverse complement strand
CTTAATTCACTTCACATCATATTCTTAGGGACCAGGGATATAGCTCAGTAGCATAAGCGCCTGCCTGGCAGGTGCAAGGTCCCAAGTTCAATCCCTGGTGCTGAAGGAAAAAAATGAAATCATGTTCTCACAATGCATTCTTTTACCAAAAACTCTCACTTTCTTGCCTTTGCATTTTGAACAGAACCCATTTCCCTTAGGAAACTTATTTGTCTTTTTCAGGAGCTGTATATTTTGCATAGCTGTTTTAGAACAGTGTCTCCAGAGCAGAGCACAAAGCTCCTCACTGCTCTGCTCAGTGTTGGCAGCACAAGGACATTCTCAGGCCCCCTAGACACAGAGCCTGGCCTCCTGCTGCCTCTATACTTTGTCTTTCAGGTGCATCTTACTATTTCCTAAAGGAGAACTAGGAAAGAATTCAGCAAGTGCTGTTGGTACAGTGAATGAGGGCTTTACAGATGGGGACTGCTGCAGCATCTGCCGAGCATGCCTGAGGCCTGGGCTCAATCTTGAATGACACACACATGCACACGTACACATACACACATACGCCATTTCTTTTTTCTATTTGAACCACAGGACAGCAAAGCAATACTCAAAGTCTTTTTCCTATTGTATTGTAGGGAAAGTCTACAGGGTGTTCAGGGTCTCACTACTAGATCAGACTCAGATACTCCTGTTTACAACCTCCCAACAGCTGGGATTATAGGGGTGCACCATCACACCCAGACTCAATTGCCCTCTCAATGTTCGCCCTGGGAGCAGGGCATGACAGGCCCTGTAGCAATCCACTGAGATATTTGGCCAGCCCAGCAATGTCTTGTAATAAAGATCATTTTAGTCTTATGAAAGGTGAATACTCAATTTGTAAAATTATGAAAGCAGCTTTTTATGTTTATATGTTTATGCCTTTATTTTTGTAAATATGATATGTAAATCTACATTTAGGATTAAAACAAAAAAATCTTCATTTGTTAAAATTTAAAATTATGCAAAGATAATGATAAACTCTTAAAAGCTATGTTTACACAGACTATATACATGTGCATACTTGTGCACATATGCATTTTAAAGTTTTGAAAATATTTTTGATGCTTATATTTTTTCCTAATGGAATTTCAGTTGACTATATCAGTGCTGGCAAACCTACAGCATGTGTGTTATTGTGTTTGTCTTTTAAGACAATAGATATCATCATGGAGTTGTTTTGTCTAAACTGAACCCGCAGTACTCAGGTTAAATTGCAGTGTTGACATGCACAATAAATAACAGAGTGTGGGGCTGTAGCTTTGTACTCAATCTCTAAAACATTTGCCATTGCTGAACTATATGGTGTGTGTGTGTGTGTGTGTGTGTGTGTGTGTGTGTGTGTGTGTGTGTGTACTCATTCCAACAGTAATGTAAAGCAAATATTTTCATTCTAACAGTCAGGTATATAAGCCCTCAAAGACACTTGATTAATACAGGGTAGCCTTGAGATTCAGGTTTACATTTCTGGTTTGCTGTCATGTTACCTATTCCATCTTAACACATCCTAACACGTGTCATTTCCAGAAGTCCAGATTTAGGGATAACAAGAAGTCCAGAAGTGGACAGTGACATACTTGCACACACACCTGGTTAATTATTCTGGCAGCTGTGTCAAGGGTCAACCTGGAGGATGGACACTGAGGCCATGTCCATTGTTATCTCAGAGGAGCTAGAGTGCAGGTGCAGGTGCAGTGAGGAGGAAGAAGTCCATGAGCTGGGCCGGAGGGATAGGTGTGGGGAAGTGCGGCAGTGGAGGGCAAGATGGGGTTGACAGCCCTGCATAGCCAGGGGCCAGTCTCTGACTTCTGCATTTCATGATGCAGTCAACCAGAGAGGAAATCTTAACCTAGGCAAGGATGTGGAGAGTGATTCTTAGGACACTGAGCTTCAATACACGGAGGCAGAAGTGCCTGGAGTCTGCACAGTTCAGAGAGATGGAGCTAGAATTTGACAGTGACAAGCAACTTTAAAGAAGATTAAACAAGTCAAGGGGAATGTGCTACACAAAAGGAGAAGTGACATCATGGTTAGTAATACTGCAAACAGGCTTTCAGACATGTCATCCTAAGGCTCTGGGAAGCAGATGCAGGAGCTTCACGAGCTCCAGCCCAGCCTCTGCAGCTTCGCAGATCAGCAGGGCTCTGCCTCAAAGCAAAAAATAAACAGTAGAGTGAGACATGGGTCAGTGGTAAGGCCCTGGGTGCAGTCTTCAGTCTCACTACAATTGATGCATAGATAGATTAGATAGATAGATAGATAGATAGATAGATAGATAGATAGATAGATAGATAGACAGACAGAGAGAGAGACAGACAGACACAGCCAGACAGGCAGAAGGGCAGCACTGTGGCTAGTTCTGACCACTTCCTTCCCTCGCCCTACTTGCACTGTGTGCCTGGGAAAGATACTCTTAACTGGAACACAGTTTGCCTCCCTGGGGAGAGAACTCAGCCTCACTCTCAGAGATTTCCTCCTGCTCCAAAGTCACCCTCCAATTCTGTGTCACAGACATCATGCACTTAATAAAAATGGCCTGTGTCCCCACACAGCAGCTCCATGCATATTTTCTCCACTATCCCATCCAGAAGGAATACCTGCTGTTCCATGAAAAGTACATTGAAAATCAAATAAGCCTGAATTTTCCTACTGTGACCAGAGCACGAGGTTGATGGCTGTGACGTTTATCATTTGTATCCCAAGTGATACCTGCTAGGGTGGCAGCATCATCCATTTATCACTAACAGGATTAAAGAATTTAATGGACACAGTGCAATTCACTTTGGCAAATATTTTGAACACTTGTGTACCCAGATGCTTCTAGAAGAACAATTTTGGATAAGCTTTCGGAGCTTGCATTCCAGCAGAATCTGTGCTTGTATATTTTATTGTAGCAATTAACCCATGTCATTCCCTAGCATGGTATATTTATATTGTGCAAATATATTCTAATGGAATTTAGCTTGAACTCAAAAGATGTCATAGGTAAAATAAGACATATCCTCACATAAATCTAAGAATGAATATGATGCTGCTTTTTCATTTAGACATTTAGTAGACAACATAGCAATGAGCACAATTACCTGATTGACTTAGAGATAAGTATCTGGAGCAGATTTTATGTAAGCCAAATTTGAACTACTATTGGAAATTATCAAATGAGAATAAAGTTGGCTATAACCAGATCCAAAGACCATGAAATCTGACATTGGCAACTGTTAGGATAATAACATTTTTTGACAAAAGTTAGCTGGTAACTTGGATGTAGAAAAATTGGTCGGAGTAGAGGTACACACAAAAATTGCATAGACAGAATGTTAAAGAACATTTTTCCATGCAAAACAGAGGACTGAACTGAACTTTTGTAGTTCAATTAAATTACAGAATAATCAATCACTAAAATAACTTCATGAAATTAGAAAAGGAAACAAACTTCTCCTGAAAAGAAATTGTTTAAAGAATTAAATTGGTACAATGTAGCCTGCTCAGAAGATGTTTCTTATGAAGGTATATATATATTTAGATATAAAACATCTGTTGGATAAAAACATAATTTTAATATCACGCAAGTGACACCTGGAAAGAATTCTGTTCATGTAATCGCCCGGACATCTTGCTAAAATGCAAATTCTGAATCTGTACATCAGGAATGAGATCTTCTTAGAAATGGAAAACCAGGTATTCTGCACTGTAACCTGGTGATGCTTGGGTCATTTAAACAAGGACTGTATTTTGAGTAGCAAAACATGGAAATTTAGTAAGACCAAATTTTGGTCATCTTCTTAAGTCAAGCAGCACAAACTCGTAAGTCACTTCACTATCCCAGCTCTTTAGAGGAATGCCTGATCTACCCCATGCTTCACGTAAGCTCCAGCATTGCAAAAGACACACAGTAAGTGTATCACGGCCAATGCCCTCTTCCACTTCTGTGGTTTCAGAAACATCTCCCTGCCACAATGAATTTTATTACACAGAATTATATTAAATAGGATGAGATGCCACACATGACTAAAATGCCCTTTCATAGTTAGTTTTACAACATTTAGGTTTAGTTCTTGCACCAAACTTAGGTACAGGGACATTATAGGGAAGGTGCTAGAAAAACTACTGCTGCACTAGAGAGGAATACTGAAAGAAACTGGGATTCTGGGAGGCTGAGCTGCATGGCCCAGGCCATCAGAATCTGTCATGGAAACTTGCTTGTCACAGCTCAGAATTACACCATACTCCAGTGTCTCATAGTTCCTATGGTGGGGTCTGCTCATAAGAGGCAGATCTAAGTGTTGTGACCTTACAAGGAGTTTTCTTCTGTTGAACTCCCACATCCTCCCTCTGTTTCCTGGCTATCATGAGTGACAAGTTCTACTCCACTATGCCTCTCCTTGTTGTTTCTCCCTTGGATCCAGCAAACCATGAACAAAACCTACTGAACCACTAGCTAAGCAAAACACTTCTTACTTGTAGCCAGGTACTATTTTGACATGGTGACTAGAAAGTGACTAACACACCACCCCAATACGAAGTTAATTTGAAGCCTTCTGTTCAAATTTTCCTTGGTAATTCCATAGGATACCTTTTCTCAATGAAATGTGGCTCTGTGGACTACTGAATATTGAATGCTGTTGTGTTTTTCTATAATTGCTAAATGTGACCATCGTCTTGGAATATAGCAACAAATTAGTTAGATAGAAGAAATCAATACTGGGCTGGGGAGATAGCTTAGTACAAGGTCCTGAGTTCAATCCCCGATGCCACAAAAAAAAAAATCAATATTTTAAAGATGGTGGAGTAAAAAGATATATGGGAAGAAGCTGTATCTTTAAGAATACTTTTGGGCTCCTGGATCAGCCAAACCTGAAAGGACTTTATCTTAGAGCTATATCATGTGAAGTAAATTCCACTATATACTTAAGCTCTTGTGAAATCAATTTCCCTGATATATAGCTACACAGTGGCAGACTCGTGGTGCCAGCCCAAGGGTTCCGAGTCCTTGTTCAGCACCCCCTCATTTGATTCCATGTTTTATCCTGTTGCCTTACATCATGTTACCACTATATGAAGATAAACAAGGAGTAGAATGTATGCATATTCATGTCCTGAGGGGTTTGTGACCCAAGGTCTTATATATAATGAGTGGTGAGCATCAGTCATTAGATTAGTGAATGAATTACTGAGACTTTTATGTGTTACTAGAACTAAGGAAGTGGCCATTGGTGTTAAGGAAATTTATTGAAACATGTTTCCTGGCCATGTTAGATTGGGTCTGATTTGAAAACAAGACATTGGGAGTAATATCAAAGTGCCATAGTGCTGTAAAACTATTAAACATTAATTAACAATGGCTGGTCTTCTAGAAAATAAACAATACCTTTGAGATTGGTTTACTAAGAAAGTGGGATTCATCATAGCAAGAATGGGTCAGACTAATTATGATAAAAGTATGGTTATAAACTTTGCATCACTTCTGAGCAGGTTTGCCTGGTATGTAATCACCTTGGCTAATCTGTGCTTAAATAATCTCCAAATCCCAGAAATTGGGTTCGAGTCCATCGTTAAGGGTTCAGAGCAAGTAAAATTTTAGTGCAGTATGTATAAATGAAAACATTAAAGTTAATCATTCAAAGTTAATCTGCCTTTCAGCTTTGCAGAAAGCTGTAGTTTAAATTGAGAGGTGCCATTGTGTCCTTTCAACTGTAATCTTCTAGTGATTTAAATATTGAAATACTTTCATGGTTTCTTTGTCATGATTGATAATGGGGAAATTTGTCATTTCCCCTGAGTCAGCAGTTAATTCACACCATGGTATCCAATACAAAAGAAAAGCCTAAAAAGACAGGTTAATGGAGATCTCGACACCCAGCCATTCCTTACTTTCTTTAAAGGAACGTATTTCATCAGCTTCAAATCTGATTCCCATAAGAGTAGCCAAATATATGTCATGTTTGTTTTAAGCACACTGTTACAAATGGGACAAAGGAGCTGTGCACCAGCAACCCATACCTGCATTTTTGTGCAACTTTGAAATTATTAAATGAGTAAAAATAAATATGACAAAATATTGTTTGATGGGTGCACTATTCCAGTGAAGGAAACGTTATGATGTATTAAGTGTCTAGATGAAATTGTGCTTAACCTGTCTCTTAAGTCTTAACATCATTTCCACCAATAGTGGAGAAGGTTCCTTTTCCCCACAGCTCCTTCAGCATTTGTTGTTGGCTGACTTATTGATGGCAGCCATTCTTTCTGGGATGAGATGGAATCTCAGTGTTGTTTTAAGTTGTATTTCTCAAATGACAAATGCTGTTGATTTGTTTTCACATATTTACTTACTTTACTTACTTTATTTGTAGTTCTTCCTCTGAGAAGTGTATATTCATCCAAGATGCCCATTTTTGGGTTGGGCCTTTGAATTTGGGGAGCATGATTTTTGGAAAAATTCTTTATATGTTCTAGATATAAGAGGAGATTCAGTCAGCTATAATTTTTCATAGTTCATGGGTTTTTTTTATTCTGTTGGAGATTTGCTTTGAAGTGCAGAAACTTTTCAAAATGATGAGATTCCAGTTGTTGATTCTTTGAAGAATTTCCTGTTCAGTTTACTTTTTATTCATGAAACCTCTACCTACCTCTACGTCTTCAAGATTTCTACCTATATTTTCCTCCAGAAGATTTAGTGTTTATGTTCTAATATTTAAATCTTTGATCTATTTTGACAGTAGATTTGTGTATAGTGACAGGCATGGGTCGAGTTTTAGCCTTTGGTATATGGAAAGCAGGTTTTTGCTGCACTATTTGTCACAGAGGCTTTCTTCCAGTGAGCATGTCTGACCCCCTTATCGAATATAAGGTGGTTGAGTGTGTTCAAAGTTTTGTCTACATCTCCTAATCTTTTCTATTGATACTCAGGTCTGTCTTTATGCCAGTACCATGCAGACTTTATCACAATAACTTTACAGTTTAATGTTGGGTCATGAATTGTGATACCACCTATCTTTCCCTTATTTCCCATGATTGCTTTCAATATTCTGGGTCTCTTCTGGTTTCATATGAATTTGAGGAAAGTTTTCTTACACTATGAAGTATATTAATGGTATTTTAATTAAGGTTGAATTGAATCTGTAAAACAATTTCGGGAGTATAGCCATTTTCACAGTGTTGGTTCTCCCTATCCAGGGGCACGGCATACCTCTCCATTTTCACTGTATAAATCTTTTACTTGTTTTGTGAGATTGATTCTCAAGTATTTCTCTTTTTTTTGGATGTTACTGTGAAAGGTGATGTTCTCTACTTTCTCTCTCAGTGCATTCTTGCGTTCAAAAATGCTACTGATTTTTGAGTGTTGTCTTTATATCCTACTACATTACTGAATTTGGTTATTAAATCTATAAGACTCTTGATAGAGTTTTTGGGGATCCTGTATGTAGAGTGTCATCTATTCTACAAATAATGATAATTTCACTTCTTTTCCAATCCTTAGGAAACTGAAATTTTTAAAAGAAAGTGTTTATGCCTTCTTCAGGGAGCTGCTTCTATTAATTTGGTCTTCATAAGAGTCAACATTCATTTCAAGGCATTGACACTCATTATGGGTCTACAGGTCTGGCCATGCAGTGGACACTCCCTTCTGATTGGGCCTGGAGGCTGTGTGGGCGTAGAGCATGTTTATAGACCCTCCCTCTGCTGGAAGCAGTTGAGTTCTAGCAAACTCAGCGTCTCTTAGGTCTGGCTCATTGGGAAGCTAGGTCACAATTTGAATACAAGTTTCAGTGAAGGAGAAGGTAACCAAAGAGACAGCTAGAACTGAGGTATTATTAACCAGCTTTGGGCTTCTTCCAACTTACCTTGCTAGGAAGTAAGTGCGAAAAGGTCTTACCTATGAGTCCTTCACATGCAAGCCTCTTGAAAGCCCAAGAACAACATAAGTACCTGGGTCATTTCCCTGTTTTACAGTTCAGAAGCAGCATGGATGCCTTTTGGTGGTAAGATAGCCAGCTTCAAGCTTACTCTCTCTACTTTCTAGAGATTTGAGGTTTTATCATTCTAAAGTAACCACTTGACAATCCCTCTTGAGAAATGTAAGCCTCCTAAGGCCTTACTAGTGTTGTTCTGTTTTTAAAGCAGCAGTACCCATATCAAACTCAGGATCATGTGCTTGCCTGGTAGGAAGGCACTTAATCCCTGAGCTATATTCCCCACCTCTGGCCCCTCACTAGTTTTTGAGTAGAAAACACTCCAAATTTCTCAATTACTCCAGTTGAAGACAGAGGCCTTCTCAGGGAGTGGGGAGAGGCTTTCTTATGGAGTGGGGAGAGGCCAGTACAGAAGGTGTTTTATGATTGAACCAGGATGAACCAGTAGCTGGAAGTCACATGAGAGTGCGCGGAGGGCTGGGGTTAGTTTGTTGAGTGTTTCCCGCTTACCCAACTCTCCTCTTAGAGTATTACACCCTAAATATTTCAGTGCTTGGGTCTGCGTGGAGCCCCTCCAGACTCACTCTGAATGTCACTGCAATGTTATGTTTCTCCTAGAGAGCTCTGCACACCTCAGTTAGGGCCAGTGTGCTCCACACACTGCAGCATAATGGTAAGAAACAGGTGAACAAGACAGTGAAGGTGTAGGACAAATGCAGTTCTCCAGCAAAGCTGTGATTCCAGATGAAAGCTTGGAGGATTGTTGACACCATTTACACAGTCTGTTCATCATGAGTTCTGCTATGAATATGAATCTCTGAACTTCTTATAGGTTTCCTACCTGGTTCATTTATTGATAGAAATGCCACGAGTTTCAATGCTGCTGCAAACTACATTTCTGAGTCTATGTCAATTCTAGCCCTACACTCCTGCAACCATTCTCACCGTAAACCAGCAGTGTACATTCTTATCTGCTTCATCCAGCCACACACATTCATAAAATGATTTTGAAAGTTTTTTAGAGGAAATAATGCCCTGTTAGCAAAAACTCTCTTCTTTTTCCTTTACTTTTAATTTTTCTTTAATTTGCATAATTTAGGAATGAAATATGTCTATTTGACACCAAGATCTTATTAGAATATTGGAAAAGTGAAGAAATGCATCAGTATTTTCTACAATGAAATTGTGAGGCCAAACCTAAAATACTGGCTAGAGAGCTGCGGCAGCCTTTCAGGGTCTGCAGCCTGTGAGCTCAGTGATCCTCTTGTGCACTTGCCTCTGAGCTGGGTGACTTGTGCCATTTATCCAGCTCCAAGCTGCCACGGTGTTTTCTTAGCATAGCTACTCTTTGCTCCATGGTAGACATTGGCCCGTGGAGCTCTGATGCTCCACGTGCAAGCAGTGCTTCCCAATTCACAGAGCAGTCACAGGCAGTGTCCTGTTCTGCCCCAAGTGTGCCACATACTAAAATCACTTTATACCTCATCCAAGTGCCCTGGAGCAGTTACAGGTTTATTCAGCTATAAAAGAAGAACAGTTCATTTTATGATCAAGAGGAAAAGCCAGTCTACAAAAAATGCAGGAGACAAGAGGCCAAGATCTACAGACATGGACTTTAAAGATTTACAGGGAAAGTAGTTTCATTGTTGGATTATGTTGTGTCTACGTTTTTCCTTATAGCAGTGGCATCCAGTACTTTGCAACACACCCCACATCCTTAGACTCATCAATCCTCAGGCATCAGTGTGCTTCAGGTCTTACGAAAGATGGCCTAATAGCGCTAGACCACTGAGGTGAGCATCTCGTGCTCTCACAAGAAGTTGAGGACCTAAAATTTGTATACAGGACTGGTGAGATAGCTCAGTGGATTGTGTGCCTGCTTAGGTAAGCACAGGGACTGGGGTTTAATCCCTGGCACTGCATCCCATGCCAGCCCCACCCCCAGGGCACCATGAGCCAGCCACCTTGTCCAAGTGTGGTGGTACACACCTGTAATCCCAGTGCTGGGGAGGCTGAAAACAGGACGATCATGAAAAGTACAAGCTATGTAGTGAGATCTGGTAAAAAATATATAAAAATAAATAAACAAATAAAAATAAAATTTGTATTCCATTAATAATAGAGATGTGAGTGTTTTATTGCTTTCAGCTCATTTGTAAAACTAAGTTAGAGTTGGGCTCCTTTCACTCTTTATACATTGTCAGTCTCAATATGTAACACATTGTAAAACCATGTAAAGCATAGCAAAGATTTACTATGAACTGAATATTAATGACCTTGTACATTGTGGGTTTACATAATTGACCCAATTATTAGCTTCCCAGATTTGAAGCTTCAAAAGTCAAATACCATATAAGTAGCTGTGAATAATCTTAAGGTGTAACACATCCCATTAAAACCCAAAGTCAGAAATAAAACAGGTTTTGGTTTATCTATACTTTGATCCAAAGGATGTGATATAATTGGATCAGCCAACTTTTTAACAAAATGAATATAAGTGACCTTTGTTAGCATGTTGTTAATTCAGCTTAGGAATTGACTCCTGGAAAACAGATTTGATGCCAGAAATACACATGTCCTGAGCAATCCACTGGATTATTGTGTATCCCTCAAGTTGGGTTGATCATCTTTAAACTTGAGAGGGAACATCTACTTACATGCACTATTTTCTCCTTTCTTCATCATCTTGCTATATTTCAGCCTTTAAAGTCATTCTTTATACAGGACGAGCTCTCAGTAAATATGCTATAACTGAAAAGAGAATAAATGAACTTATGATGTGCACATCACCCATTCCTTATCATTGCTTAATCTAGTAACTGTCACCACCCATAAGGTATAAATCTCTGGCTGCAGAATATTCTCAAAGTATTTTAGTAAATTTCAAATAGTTTCAAGGCTCACAATAAAGGAATCCTTAGAAATATTAAAGTCCGAACTCTTCTATTTCTAACTCGTCCTTGTTCTAAAATGAAACATAGTACTGTAACTGAGGTATACTAATGAAGTACCAGTGTTGTAATGAGCAAAACCCTTCACATTTTTCATTCTGAATATTTAAATATTAATTTTTGATTTATCTTAGTTTATAGCACCCCTGTTTAGGAAATCATTTTGAAATGGGAGATGAATTCTTTTAGATTCTTAGCAATAAATGTAACAGGTTGAAAATCCTTCCCTGAAGACTTGAAAAAGTCTTCTTATTATTTAAAAATTAGACTTGTAAAACAATTTAAACATTTTTAATTCTTTAAATCTGCCAGTCATATGTTCCTTTAATTAGGAGAAAACTCTGGGAAGACTGGAAGTACACATTTTATTGGAGCACAGTAAAATCTCCATCTAAACAGTAACTTACCTAATAGATTTTATATATTCTGTTAGAGTCATGTGAAGTGAAAGCTATTTGTGGGGTAATAAGACTGGCTTCTGCAGTCAGGAAAACGGATCAGATTGTATCTGCAAGCTCTCTCATGCCTTCATCAGCCCTTTCTGTTGTTCAGGATGTAATCATCATAACTAATAAAGATGCCTTAAACCCTGTCGAATAGCAAATTGGGAACATTTATATAATTGCAGCTGGGATGTTTTCAATCCAATGATGAAGCAGTCCACTCTATACACTCAAAAGGTATTGTGTAATGATCTAAAATGCGAAGTTTGACTGAGCTTTGTTTCGTATCTAATGATCGATGGGAATCCCTAGCTGCACTGCGTTGGCATGGCGCTAGGTGTGGAGGCCCCAGAAGGTGATGGCTGCAGGCAGGACAGAAGAACTGGAGGGCGAGATGGTGTGCCGTTGGTTCCCAGCAGAAGCGTGCCACGCTAGTTTTCCTGATGTGCATCCAGCTGTCCTCACTGTTGGGGGGAGCTCGGGCCTCAGGGTCAATGAGAACGGCCAAGGTTCTCAGAGGAGCTCCAGTCCTTACCCCAAGTACCGCGCCCGGCTTCAGTGCAGATCTCTCAGCCTGCTGGCACAGATCCTGTATCCCACTTCTAGCTTCCAGCCCTGACCTTTGGACCTTCCCAGTGCAGATCCTTCACATAGGCTTGCGTGAGACATTGCTGTGGCTCTTGGCCTCCAGCTGGACTCCTGAAGGACATTGCCATGGGATCCAGGCCCGTAACTGGACACTTTGGATCCCTAGTGTGTGGACAGATTTCTGGCACTCTTCTGCATTTGATACTTCAGGTGAACATTATAAAGTAGTCCTATGAATTAAGTGTCCTGCGTTAAATCTTGTCCCCTGCATACCCTGACACCAATAAGAGCAGTAGGCAGGTTGAACTGTATATTTAATTATCTACCTATAATAGCTGTACATAAAGTGTGACATTTTGTACAAATATACAAGTGTAATTAACAGGGAAGGCAGTTGATATCTGAGGTCAACTGAAATGAGGTCAGTTATTTGCCCCTGGACTACCCTATGGTTTTGTAATCGTCCTGAAGGAATTAATTACATAATGGTAACTTTACTAGATGAGTTATATTTGCTATTTTTTAAATTTGAAAAATGAGTATTATTATCTTTATTTACAAATCAAAGAAAACAAAACTCACTGCTGAAAGTTCAGTAACTTGCTTCAGAGCAGATTGCTAGCGAGGTGAGCAGAACTCGTGGTTCAGGCCAGGCAGAGCCTGCGTCTGCAGAGCGCCATCAGCTGTGTCTTCCAGGAAAGCCCTCCTGTCAGCCAGACTTCCTCCTCTTCTTTTTGAGAAGATGGGTATGAATAATAGCAGCTTACTCAGCAAATGTTGCTGCGCTGCTTCCCCTTGCCAGGAATCCTGCAGGCACCGCAATTCGAACCGGCAGAGCAATTTGCAGGCAGGACAATTTGCAAGCCTCGTGTTTACACTCCAGTGAAGACCGGGATGATCCGCAAGCATTTTAACTAATCCAGATATCAAGGAGTGAAAGTGCTAGAAAGCAAGGCTGGATCCCAGCACCCTGATGAGGCTTGTGTGCATCTGCGTAAGGGGGCTATAGGCAGGCAGTGCAGCCACGAGGGCCATCTGTCTGAGGACTCCTCCTTAGAATAGATACTGAATGAGGTGAAGAATCAATCTAAGCAAGGTAAGAGCTGGAGAGAAAGCAAAGCCCAAGGTCCCAAGGCAGGAGTAATCTTACTGGGTTAAAGGAAAAGAAAGAAACCCCACTAGGACCCCAGCAGTAAGGGCAGGCCACTGACACCACAGAGCCCTGGGGAGGCTGGCACAGACCCAGCCAAGCTACTGCCTTTCCTCTGAAGGCGAAGGAAGTAGCCATGGTGAGCAAGGAGGATGTGACGGGGGAATGCCTGTGCTTTTGAGAGGATCATTCTGGAAGCTGTGGAGAAGGCATGAGGAGTAATGGAATGAGTTAAGTTTGCCTCTGAATAGTACAACATTCAGGAGATAAATAAAAGAATGAATTTTGGACCAGGATGAAGGCAATGAGAGAGAGACAGAGCAAGTGAAGTCTATGACATTTAAGGTGGAACTGCACAATTTAGCATGTCCACAGTATTTCATGGCAAAGACAAAGCATGATTTTATATTTTTCCCAAATTACGAAGATAGAGAAGATTAGAGGAAAAGCAGGTTTAGGATTCTGTGGGCTCACTGAGGGAGGAGGTTGAAAAGAATGCATGAAGAGACAGATATCATGAAATGTCTGTAATGGGCATGAGAGCGAGAGCAAGTGTTGAGATGGTAGATGTTCCAGAAGGCTGCAGCTGGCTCTCAGACCTTCAAAATGTTGCCCACCACACAGAGATGGGGCAGAGCTGCATCCACAGCGCCCTTCTGCAGTCACTCTGATCACCAGGTGAAGGGCCAGCAGGATTCGGGTTTACATTACAGTGAATGATGCCCAGGCCTGTTGCCCAGCAGCAGCTGTGCAGCCTTGATGCCCATCTGCACTTCTTTTCTGTAAGAGAGAATCTGATCGAACAAGTGTGAGTTGCCTTGCCTACTAGACAGCCTTTCACTTGAAGGCAGGCTAGCCGAATCCAGATTCATTCGATTCCCAAAGGAAAGCGTGTCCTCCGTGCGAGAGGGCTATTATATATATATACATGAAAAGGAATAATTAATAGAGATAGTGCCTGTGCTGTGTAAAATGGGAAGCACAATATAATTTATAGCCTCATTAACATTGTATAAGCCTTAGAACTCGATAGGCATATAATAGAGATTGTATCTTACATTTGTAAAAACCAGCTACAACTAAGCAAGAAAATTTGAGAGGAAATTGGGCCTGTACTGATAAATAATTTGAAAAAATAATAATTTTGAAGGAAAGAACAACAAAAAAATAAACCTAGAGAAAATGAGTGGTCCTGGGCAGAATTAGCAGGAAGCACAAGCTCCACGGTACAAACACCACCAGGACGTGCTTAGGAGTCCCCAGACCAAAGGCTGGGAACTGCTCCAGAAGCAATTACCAGAAAAGTTCATCTTGATGCAAAAAGTATTAAAGAAGCTCCATTCTAGTAAGAAGAAAGAGGAGGGAACGGGGAGGTTGGATGGTAATGATTAACTTACAGACACTAAAGCATCCACAGTGCTGAGAATAAGGACTTCAGCTGCTCCTCTCCTGAGAGGCAGGACCATCCTGGCTCACATGTGAGCTTCTGCACCTGAGATCTGTGCTCCGGGTGCCAGCAGACCCACCTGGGAGCCATGTGCCTCACAGGAGCTTTTTGTCACAAGAAGTGTCTGACGCTGGTCGTGGTTGCCAGGTATTCCTGGAAACCCTGCAGTCTCCAGCAGTCTTGCTTTCCCCTGTGCATTTGCAGTTTGATATGTCTGCAGCAAGTGACTCATGACAGTCTTCTTTACTCTTGACATTTCTCAATGTCATTAATCTTATAAGATCTTAATTTAAGTGTTCGCCACATTAAATTAAACATTAATCTACCTGGAATTTTGTTTAATTGCCTGACAACAATGTTAGCATGCTTAGGTTATTTTGATAGCTAATCACAACACAGATAGATGGTGTCTTTGATGTGATAAAGCTATTTGTTATTTAAAATGAAGGTTTAAGAGGCAGGCAGTAGAAATACCACCTCATCACGCTGCGGACTGCACTTTCCTATTAAAGTAAGAAAAACAGTTGGAGGATCTCACTGGATCGCCTCCTGTGGGACCCAAAGCGTACAGCGCAAGAACGTCAGGCTCAGCACTGCTGTCATTTCCAGCTGTGATGCCTGAGTGTGTGACAAACTCAACAAGAGGTCACTCTGGCTCATCAGAATTTGGTAAAGAATGTGGCCTTCATTCATCCTCTTCTGGAGGAAAGGTTTAAAATGAAACGAAACAAACAAATAGTCTGCATGGGCCCACTAGCTTCAGATTTCCATTTAGCAATTCTTCCAACAGGATTTTTATAAAATTATACTGAGTTAAGACATCATTAGGATATAGTATGCCACGGGTGGTGGTGCACACCTAGATTCCCAGCACTGGGGACCCCATGCGCCTCCAAATGTGAAACCAGCCTGAGTTCAAGTCCAGCCTCAACTGTGTAGCAGAGCTCTAACTCAAAAAGACAAAAATAAATGAAAAACCAAACAAATAAGATCTATTAATGTGGGCCTTCAGTAGAGCAGTTGCACTCCACTCCCAGGAGCACTGAGTTGCTTATTTTCTGCTCACTCTTGCCTATTCATTCTTTACTTCCTTCAATACTTTTTAAACTGCTTTCAACAAGGCCATATCAACTATAAGGGGTTTACACTTACCATTGCTAAAACTCTCCCCTCTTCTTTCGTACTGTATTCCTTTCCTCCTGTGTGTGCTATTCTCTCCAGCATGTTCCTAAGACTGTCCTCCCTGCCCCCCGAAGTATGTGGCTGCTCCCATCTCCTCTCCTTCTTATTCAAACTGCACATTCTCCTGTGAGATGTAATCTTCTCAAACACTTTGCTAACTGGACTTGGGACTTAGGACTCCCAGATTTATAGCTCCAAATCCATATAACTAAACTTCTAGTAGATATCAGCTCTTGGATATTTCTCAGATATTTTAAATTCACCACCCTCAAATATGTGCTTATCCTCAAATCAAAACCTAATCATTCTTTCCAAAGCCTGGCCCCGCAAGCTCCCCAGATGTCCAAGTGAGAAACCTGGTCCATCCTTGATGTCTCCTTCGTCGCTCAAAGCTTCTCAGTCCCCTCTGGTGCCTTCAGTCTCCAAGTCTTCACAGAGCTTTGATGCCCTATTATATTGTTACACTTCATTCCACACATTCCTCTTTCCCTTCCCTTTTGGCTATTGCCATGAGCTCATCCATGCTCTCCTTGTCTTAATCGTTGTTCTTCTCCAAGTCTTTTTCCATATAGTGGCAAAAGAGATCTTAGGAAAGCACAGAACTGGTCACATTGATCATTACCTTGTAAACTGTCTACCTCCCAAACCCAGCACTGGCCAGCTGATGTGTGCTATCATGACTCCACCTCCAGATAGTTCCTCTGCCTCATTCCTGGCTGCCTCTCTCAAGAGCCTCTACCATCCTGCCCCATCCGCCCGTGTGTGCCTGCAGCTATCAGCAGACCTCCTGCTGCCCCTGCCCCTTGCAGGTCTGTTTCCTCTGCCTGAAATGCCTCCTTCTTGGCTCCCTCCCTGTTGTCACCCCAAAAAGCACTTCTGAAGCCCACGTGAGTCCACAGGAGATTCAGGTAAGAGCAGGTTCATTCCAGGAGCAGAAAGAAGGCTCTGCATTTAGTTGCTTCTAGACTAGTCTTATAATCTCAGGATGGCACTCTGAACAGGAGGGCTCTAAAACTCTCATCAGATACCACCCATTATGCAAGGGATGGCTGGCCTCCCTGCATTCTGTGCCAACCTTCACCCCAGCAGGCAGGGCCCTTGCGTTGTGATCACCCACTTCCTAAAACATTACTCTGGTCTAATGGTCTGTCACATCAGCATTGATCACATACCCAGCACATAGCAAAATCCCAATAGCCACTCTCCACCCTCTGCAGTATGTCTTACACCAGCATTGCTATTACTACTGCAGTTACATCTGCTCTGTGCTTGAAGAACAAATGCATCTTCCTTGCCTGCAAGTCTGTTCTCAGATCGTGAGTGCAGCATGTGCATTTAGGAGCACCGTCAGTGTTTTCTGGGCCTTTGGAAGTTGTGTCTTCTCTGGTGCTCTGAATTCTTCCACACATAGGCATCAGAATGGGCCTATGTTAGCTTCCTTTTACGCAGGGGAGAGCCTTTCTTCTACTACCAAAGAGCAAAACTTAACCATAATTATCTGGAAATATAGGCATCATGAAAAATTATAGAGAATACCACAGCGAGAGATTTTACTATCTAGTTGATTTGTGTTCAGTACTATTATAAAGCCTTGCACTTGTCCAAAGGTACTTACATAATATATTGCCTGACATGTATAGTGGAACAACCAGAGTTCATCAGAAACAATTTGCTCTACTTTCATCGAGGTTACTCATCTCAAAATATCTTCAGATTTAGGAGACATCATTAAATTTGACTGCTGAAATGAAAGAAGCTTAAGATTACTCATAAACAGGTCACAGATAAATATAGGCATAGTGGTTATACTTTATGTGTCCTAATTGATCAATTACAGAAGCCGAGGTAAATTTAGGGCACACATTGTCTTTACTTATTATGGATAAAAAATTTGTCTGACAAGAAGATAATAAGATTCAGTGCTTTACTTACCTGATAGAAGAGAAATAAGCTCACATGGACATTAAAGTATTTCCCTGCTGCACTGGAAATTTTGAGCAGGGGAGAAATAGGCACATGAATAAAACATGGTAATAGAAGGTAATAAAACAGAAATTGAGACATATCCACTAAGTGAGATCACAGGTAGCATACCAATTTCACTGACCATTAAAATGACTTGTCAGGCAAGATTATGATATTTTTAATCCCTAAAGTAATTATGTGCTAAGTCTTACAGAGTTTGGATTTTATTAAAATTTTTAAGAGTATATGAAAATGGATTAAAGTTTTAGCTTCTGAGATTTAATATTCATTTTTAGTGTGTAACAGCTCAGCAGTTTTAATGATTATTGCCAGATAATCCTGCTCTTTAGATGGATGTAGAGATAACGTCATGAACAGTTCACCAGCTGTGTACCAAGTGTACAGGTAGGGAGGCAGTAGAAGGGAGGGACTGGAACATTCATGGGGTAAGTGCTCTCCTGAAGCTCCTCCACCGTGTCCTCTGGAAAGGGTTCAGTACAAATGCAGTGAGTTTCAAGTGGGAATCCTGAAAATCTGCCTGTGAATGGGGACCTGGGAAGAGGGCTGCAGGGTTTGCTATGGATTCCTAGCACTTATCTCACCTATGAAATAGTAATGTGAAAGCAGCGTGGTGTGTGTGTGTGTGTGTGTGTGTGTGTGTGTGTGTGTGTGTGGGTGTGTGTGTGATGCTATCAGGAATTAAATAAGAATGAATTTTAAATGTAACTGAATTCTTTAAAGCTTATTTTTGTTATGCTTTCTTATCAATAAATAGATACTGCAAATAAAATCACCATTCTAAAGAAAAAGATTATGTTATCTATACTTACACACAGAAAGACACACAGACACACACACACACACACACACACAAACACACACCCTGTTTTCGCCATGGATAATATATCTTTCATATGCCACTGGTCTATAGAAATGCATATAAGAGATAAAGAAATAAAGGAAATAAGCTAAGAAGAGTCAGACTGAAAAGTTAAGCATGTAATATTTTTAAATTTAGCTTAATTTTTTTTTAATTTTATTGAACTACAAATGTCAATCAGACAGTTTCAAGACACCTTAATAATACAGATTCAATAAATTAATACATTGCAAACTGTTTTCATAATGTTTTGGTATTGTACAAGGTGCACACATGATATTATATTTACAGATATTATTTTAGCAGATATCTCTTATCAGTGAATTAAGAGTGTAGCTGCTTACTTATCTTATTTTTTATACCTGAATTATATCAAAAATTCAATAATTATTTTCCTAGTGGATGACCATAGT
>PVKA01031479.1:0-26240 GCA_004027165.1 Ctenomys sociabilis | reverse complement strand
GTATAAAAATGAGTTATATAACATGGGGCCATAATAATAAGTTGAGCTGTAAATGGCTATAGTCAACAACTTCTTCAGATAACTCACTATTTTGTGGAATGGTCGACTGTGTTGGATTGTGTCACCGATTTCAGGCACCTAAATTGGTTTAATGACAATGGAGTGTTCATCTTTGATAGGTCTAGACAGAAAAAAAGGGGGTATACAAAGGAAGAATCATGATGTGGGTGTATAATCAGTACAGTTAGGATAAATATGCCCTGCTTCTGCATAATTCTATGAGAAGCAAGATTTACACTAACAGTGGTTGGACAAGATATTATGTTGGCTTCTAGTACTATAGACAAACACTAGGGAGATTAAAAAGGTAGAAAGTATTAATTATTGAATCTGTGATATAATTCAGCTATAAAAAATAAGTATATATCTACACTCTCTTCATTCACTGATTAGAGACATTTGCTACAATAATGTCTGTAAGTATAATATCATGTATGTACCTTGTACAACACCAAAACATTATGAAAACATTTTGCAATGTACTAAGTCCATTTACATTGATGGTTAAAATTGAAATGTGTTGTCTTACGATTGACATGTTATTAACCTGCTGTTGTTTACTTCTTTTTGTCCTGTGTGTTATTGTTTGCCCTGCTTAGTGGGTTCCCTCTGTTCTCATTCGTGGAGTAGTTCTGATTATTGTGGTCCCTCTCTAGAATATCTTTAAGTAGCCTGTGTAGTGATGCTTTGTCACTAAGTTTTTAGTTGTTCTTTATCATGGAAGTATTTAACTTCTCCATCAAATGTGAGAGAGTTTCGCAGGGTGTCGTAGTCTGGGCTGGAATTTGTTTTCATAGAGGACTTCAAGTACTCTGCTCCATGCTCTTCTTGCCTTCATTGTTTGTGAAGAGAAATAAGCAGTAATTCTAATCAGTTTTCCTTTTAATGTGATCTGCTTCTTTTCTCTAGAGGCTTTCAGTATATTATTCTTGTGCTGGATTTCTGGGATCTTAACTATTATATGTCTCGGTGTGTTTTTAGTTGGGTTGAAGTCATTTGGTGTTCTGTATGCTTAGGTTACCTGAATGTTAGATTGTTTCCTCACATTTGGTAAGTTTTCTGCTATTACTTCTGCCCATATTCTTTTTATAACATTTGTGTTGACTCCTTTCTCATTGATGCCTATTAGTCTCACATTGTTCATCTTGGCATCATATTGCAGGTGATGGCTTATTTTTTCCTGCATCCTCATTGTTTTTAAGAGGTACTTTCTCACCTTTTCACTAGCTTCACCAGCATCTTTAAGATCTGAAACTCTGTCTTTGCTTTCTTTCAAATGGTTTTGTAGATTCATGATTGAGATTTTAAGTTCCTCTATATCTGTTTCATTTTGCTTCATGCGATCCATTTCTTTCCTGTATTACTCAATGAATCCATCATATTTCTAATCTCCTCTATTTTTTATGAATATCTTCTTTAGATGTAGCTATTAATTCTTTCACTGCAGTTTTTGAAATTGGGTTTCCTCCCTATGTCCATATTTGATTCTTTACTTCAGATGCTATGATTTCAAAGATTTCTCTTTTTTATTCCAGAACTTATTTCTGCTCTGAGTTCTTCTTTACCTTTCTGCTGTTGTTTCTTTGTTTGTGATGCTGTTCATTCATACATTTCAACTGTACTGGTGTTCTCTGCACTTGATCTGGGTGGGCATTGGGTTCCCCCATATGTTTCTGCATTAAATTCTTTATTTCAGATGCTATGTATTCAGAAATTTCTTCTTTCATTTCAGACATTAGTTCTGCTCTGGGTTCCTCTATACCTTTCTGCTATTGTTTCTTTGCTTCCGATGCTGTTCATTCATTCATTTCACCTGAGCTAGTGTCTTCTATGCTTATCATGGGTGGGCAAGAGCCCTGAGATTGCATTTTGCTCCTTGTCTTTGTCATTTTGTATAGCACTGATCTGACCTTTGGTGTAGAGCTTTGGTGCAGTTATAACCTTGGCACGGTGCAGATCTATTAAGTTTGAGATTATCCAGTTGTGCCTGGCCTGGGTCCAGCCGTTGCGTTCAGCTCCTTTTTGCTGAAGCCCTTCTGGCACAACTGTGAGCCTGTGGTGCCCCTCTGTTGTGCCCCGGACCCAGGGAGCACTGGGTAGCACCGAAGCTCTCCCCCATACTCACCGGGCTGTGCTGGGCTGGATTTAGGGCAGAGAATCCAAAATTTCTCACTAGCTCAGCCGACTTGGGGGTGGGGGCTCCAGAGGGTTGCAAGTGCTTGGGAGTGCAGTAGAGAATCTCACTCACGTAGGTGCCTGAGTTTTGTTCTGAAGGGCTCTCACAGGCGGCACATGGGGAGGCTGGAAATTCTCCCACACACTCACCAGGCCGGGGCAGGTTGGATTGGGACTGAGAGAATCTCAGAATTATCACTGGCGAGGCAGGCTTGGGGTCAGGGGCTCCAGAGGGCTCTCGCCAGAGGTGCGTTGGGAAGCCAGATCACTTATTCTCATTATAGTTTGTAAATTCTTTTTTCATTCCATCATCAATTAGCTATTATCTCATTCTTTTTATACATAAGTAGGAAATCATGAGGTTGGTCTTTTCTGTGTCGCCTCGGGTACAGTTTCCCTACACCTAGAAAGCGAATCATGAAAAGACACCTAATTACTTGCACAACAGAACACTTGAGATGTTGTTATATGAAAGCATATAGTATGAAAAACTGTACAGAGCTTTGCAGACAGTATCACCCTAGGAAAACTGCAATTGGATACAGGACAATGGCAAATAGTAAATAATTTTCTTTCAAAACAAATTCTGACCTGAAGGAAGATATTAAAATTTCTGTTGTCTCTTTGCAGACTCATATGACATGTGCTATATGTGTTCGATCTTTTTGTAGTAACTCTAGGAAATTAGCACAAAATATGTGTCAGAGAGGAACTTCAGTTCTCTGACAGCATGGAACCTAGGTGCCTGATTTTCTCCAGATTCGCATTTTATTTGAGACCCCACATGAATCTGTCAATGTGAATTCTCAGCTATGTGTGTTGAACAGCAACACTTAGCAATCTGTGGGCTGCTGTGGGATCCTTATCCTCTGTGATCATCAATATGTAGTGATTTCTTATTATCAAGACACAAGTCTTATTGGATTGGAGCCCGTTTTACTGTCAATATCTTTAAACAATGTAAACACTATAATTTCAAATAGGGTCACATTCACCCAGTATCAGAGTTCAGACTTCAATATACCTTCTGAATGGGCATCTGAGGTGAAAATACACTTCACAAATGAAGAGATACAAATGATAAATAAATCAGGCCACAAAATAGCTCAGTGGACTGAACAGCTGCTAAGCTAAGTGCAGGAACTGGGTTCAAATCCCTGCACCACATGCCACACTGGCCACACCCTGGATCACTAAGCCAGCCACTGAGACCAGGCATGGTGGCACACAACTGTAATCTAAGGGCTAGGAAGGCTGGAAACAGGAGGATCACTATGAGCCCGACAGGCATAGTGAGACCCTATACCAAATAAATAAATAATAAATGTTCGACATATACAAGAGAAGCAAGTTAAAACAACACTGAGATATCATCATATACCAGAAAGGATGGTTATCATCAAGAAGTCAACCAATAACAAATGTACCTTTGTACATTTCTCAATTGTTGGTGGCAGTGCAGGCTTGTACAACTATCATGGAAATCATTATAGATATTCTTCAAAAGCTGGGATTGGAGGTCCCATTCAAGCCAACTATTCCCCTCCCAGGTATTTTTCGAAAACAATTGAAATCATCACACCACAGCAATACATGTATACCCATGCTTATAGCACCACAATTTGTCATAGCTAAATCTTGGAAAAAACCCAAATGTCCATCAACTGAGGGATGGATAACAAAGATATGGTATTTTTACACAATGGAGTATTATTCAGTTATAAAATGATAAATTTGAGGCTTTTATAGAAAAATGGATACAGCTAGGGACTACATTAATAAGTGAAATAAATCAGATGCACATGGGCAAATATTGTATTACCTCACCAGTGTGAGAACTTGAAAGAGTAATGAAACTGAAAAGTACAACAGATATTATGAGAAAGAAATTCTTCAATGGGAAGGGAAAACTTGCATGGGGAAAAGGGCAAATGAAAGAAGGGAAAAATATATTTAGATATATTGTGGGGAACAGTGTACCCAGCCAGGGAGCCAGGAGGGGTGCCCCCGTCTGCCTGAAAAGGCAAGGGTAAGGACACCTCCAAGCTGGCTCCTTTAACTGGAGAAATTATCCTTTCCATGACCCCTAGATAGCTGTGGTGACTAGGACAGAGTTGTTGACCATTTCCTCCCTTCTGTGCTCTTAGCTAAACAGGAACATCTGGTACAACAAACAATAAGAAAGACAAAACAATGATGTTTTTCCAAAAGTTAAAATACTTCTTTCTTTCACTTCTAGTAACCTCTTTCAGAGCTGTATAAATAAGCTCTGAAAAAATTAAAGATTTTTGCCTTTCGCCTCCAGAGCGTCTGGTCCTCTCCCTCTTTCAGTCTCCCTCCCTACTTCTGTCCCATTGATTGCTGCACTCGGCAATATACAGTTTGGGCAAACATTTGGTGGATTTTCACTTGTCTTTTGAAAGAAGCACTTATGGCTTAAACTATTTTAATCTGATTTTTTTCCTCTTTTGGATTTCTTATAACTTCCTTGTTATTGTTTTGTTTTCTTTTCTTTTCTTTAAATGAATCTCACACGTTTATGTCTGATAACATGAGCAACTAATTTGAAGATGGCACCATGTAATACAGCAACCGTTGTGGAGTTCCTATTACTTGGTTTTGTGAAACCTTGTATCATTTCTAACAGTATTTTTCTAACACAATTTTTGATTCTTTAAAAATTAAAATTAAAAAATATATAAACTGAACAGATACCGTTACATTTTTATTAACTAGAAAAGATTGCTTACATACAACCCAGAGCCCAGACCCGGCATGAGTGAGACCACCAGGGGCCCACCAGATGCCCAATCGACCCAAAGCCCGGGCCCACCATGTGAGTAGAGAGTCCTCCATCAGACAGGCCTGGTGTGGAACCCTGGGGCAGAACTCCCTGGAGAGAGGCTAGAGGCAAGACCCACCCAGATGATCCAGGAGCAGAACATCTTGCTAGAGTGGCACAGCGGGTTCACCTCCAAGGGCTGCAGCAGCAACAAAGGGAGCACAGCAGCCAGATCCAAGCCACAGCCACCTGGATGAGTTTGAACTTGGCAGATCCAGACCTGAAACTAAGGTAATAACTCTATCAAAGCTCTACACCAAAGGTCAAAAGATAGCGCTATACAAAATGACAAATAGAAGGAGCAAAATGCATTCGCAGGCTCCCAGGCCACCCAGAACAAGTGCAGGAGACAATAGCATAGAAGACATTGGAAACCACACACCTGAAATGTCTGAAATAATAATGACTGAAGTAAAGAAACAACTGCGGGAAGAAATAGAATAAATCAGATCAGAAATAATTTCTCAAGTAAGAAAAGAAATGATAGCAACAATGAAAGCTATACTAAATGCTTCTAACAAAGACAATGTTTGAAAAAATAGAGGCAAATAGAAAAACGATAGAATCCTTGAAGGAACAATGTAGGAAAGAAATAAATCGCATGAAGCACGTTAAAAGTGCTATACAGAAAATTAAAACCTCAATCACAAGCTGGAAAAACCGTTCGAATGAAAGCGAAAATAGACTTTCAGACCTTGAAGACACTGTTGCAGCTAATGAAAAGGTAAGAAAACATCTGTGAAAAACAACTAGGATGCAGGAGAAAATAATTCAACTGTGCAAGACAATGCAAAGATGAACAACGTGAGACTAATAGGCATCACTGAGAAACAAGGAGTCAATACAAATGTTATAAAAAGAATACAGGCAGAAGTAATAGCACAAAACTTCCCAAATAAGAGGAAACAATCTGACACTCAGGGAATCAAAGCATGTAAAACTCCAAATAACATTAACCCAATTAAAATCACACCCAGACACACCAGTCAAGATCCCAGAAATCCAGCACAAGAACAATATTCTAAAAGCCGCTAGAGAAAAGAAATGGATCACGTTTGAAGGAAAACCCATCAGAATAATGGCAGATTTCTCTTCACAAACCATCAAGAAGAGCATGGAGCAAAGTACTTCAAGAAAACGAATTCCAACCCAGACTGATATACCCTGCAAAACTCTCTTTCAAGTATAATGGAGAAGTGAAATGCTTCCATGACAAAGAACAACTAAAGAATTTCATGATGAAAAACCCAAGCCTACACAGACCACTAGAAAGCGATTCTAGAGAGGGTTCAAAATGACCACAACTCCATGAATGAAAAAGGAAAGAACCTACCAAATCTGGCAAACAAACACAGGAGAAAAAGAGGTATGCAAAAGCAATATTTCAATTATTCTTTTGTATACAGCAGAAAAATAATTCCATCAGCACCTTCTACAGATGGACTTCTCTTCCACCCTATGGGGCCCTATTCTATCTAGGTCTACAGCATGGATATCAAGAAGATCAGTAGCTCAGTCCCACAAGTGACACCAGTAAGGGTCATGGACACTGTCAGTGTCCACAACAGACTAGAATTTTGTGCGATATCCTATCCCCAAACTGTTAAACGTGCTGGTCACATATTTTCCATTCCAGTATTTATCTTATGTTTTACTCCTAGTAATTCTTTACTATCATGAAAACTTTTTCTTAGTTGAAGTGTTTTCAAATATTTAATTTTAATTAAGTAATATTTAATTAATTTTCTGAATATTGTTTAATTTTAATTTAATTTTAAGATTTATACTGTATCTTAGACTTACAATCTACTTATAAGACTTGGTATGATATTTTCTTCTAATATTAGAAACTTTAAAAAGTGTGTTTCCATTTTCCATTGACTTTATATTACTTCTTCCTTGTCTTTTACATATGCACACATGCATACACAAGAAAAAATATATATATAACCTGAATAAGATTGATACTATTTTGTAGAAATCTTTAATGACCTTTTAAATGGGTCATCTAACATATCTTACATAGTCCTGCATAACTACCATTTTGACAGCTCTTTATTCCTTATCCAGGACCTAGAGCAACTTCTCTTGCCTTCTGGGTTATGTTCTTTGTTACTTTCTATGTGCTACATCTGGAATTATTAGAATATTTCAACTTTGGGGACCTGGGGAGATAGCTCAGTAGAATAAACGCTTGCCTGGCAAGTGCAGGATCCTGAGTTCAATCCCCAGTACTGTAAAAAAAAATCTTTCAGAAAAAAATTTCGAGTTCGTACCACTGGAATATATTTTAATTTTAGTTGTCAAAGGTATGTTTGCTAAGCATAAAATTCAATGAGGACAGATATTTTTCTGTCAATCCTTTGAATTAATTGTAGTTTCTTATATACTTGCTCTTTTTTGTGGAATAAGATGCTCTTTAATTTTGTTCTTCCATACCTAATATTTTTATGTATATGTTTTAATGATTTTTCTGTACAATTAGTTTTGGACAATTTCATTTTTGTGTATCTTGGTATGATTTCATTCAAATTTCTTGTGAAAGAGGTTCATTGATCTTGGAAATGTGGTGCTATTATTTCAACCAAATTCAGAAATTTTAAATCTTTCAATATTTGTGGCCTACCCCTTTCTAATTTTCAGAATTTTAATTATATGAATATGTTTCTTGAATTTGGCACAGAGTGAACTATTATTCGACTGATCTGTAAATTCTTTCTTCTTCCTTTTCATTTTGGACAGTGTTTATTGTTATATTCATTTAAGTTTATAAATAATTTATTTACAATATGCTATCATTAATCCATGCTATGTATTCATTTAAGAAATATTTATCTAAAATTCACTCGGTCTACATCTATCTTTCATATTTCAATATTTGTCTATAATTTTAATATGCTGTATAAATATTGATTTTCAATTAAGTTAATGAGAAAAAAAGAAAAGATTGCTTGGGTATGTGAATTCCGAAACTTATGTGACGATCTCAGATTTTCACAAATATTTGTAGTTATGGTGGGTGCAATTTGTACTATTGCATGAATATATATGGAGGTTCTTTTTAAATATTTTAATTATAATTTTAATTAAGCAAATAATTTCAATATATTATTTCACAATCGTACACTTAATGTAAAATTACTATTGGTATGTTATATATGATTTCTTAATTTTTTAGTATTTGGAGATTTTCTTTTTTAAACTGTTTCAGTTATTTAATTAGGTTCTAAGAAATTTAGAACACTAATTTATGAGGATAAATTCCATTTGTCAGAGCAAAAAATGGATTGTGTAAGCCCAGAGCTGAGTAACACTTTGATTTTTGCTAAAATCTGTGAGTCCACCGCTCTATGATCCACCTTATGCTGCTCTGAAATCTGGTCTCTCTCTTTCTCAGTGTTGAAGATCTCCCCCTCCTGATGTCTGGCTTTCTGCAGCTGTGTCTTGAAGTAAGCATCAGTGAGGTGTTTGGGGATTTTCATTCTGCTGATAGCAATTTTTGTAGCGGTAGCAATGACAAATTTCTGGTGTGTTCTTCGTAGAGGAACCCGATTAAGGCTGAGAGGCCCAGTCACAAGTAGCAGGCCCCTGGCCAGCTGCTTCAGGAAGCCCACTCTCTTGCCTCCGTGACGCCCGGTGAGGATGACCAAGATGGTGCCAGGGGTGGCACTAGCTCGGAGTTTCCGCACGCGCTGAAGGGTTTCTTTCCATGGCTCAAGAGCTTTCAGGGCACATCTTCAGTAGGGTAGTACCTAGGCATTTTTCAAAGCTTAACCACCCGGCTGCCTCCATTCTTGTTCCCACCGACTGGTTTTGTGATCATAGCAAGAACTTTCCCCTCCTTTTTCTTCTCAACCTTTCATTTAGCAGCTGTGTACTTTCTCTTGTACAAAGCCTTTCTGGAATCCATAGCGGATCGGGAGTGTCCACCAATCCCACTCACCGGGACAGGATTTCGGCTGCGGTGGGGCTGCCCCTTCTTGGACTCCTTTGCCTTCTTCACCTTCCTCTTTTTACTGGTACCACTGGCAGAGGCCTTCTGGACTTTGGGTTTCTTCTCCTTAGTATCTGGATTCTCAGTTTTTTCACCAGGCATCTTGCAAGATGTGAAAAAGTGAAATTTTCAATTACATACAATTTTTATTATTCACTAACTCCTTTTCAAATGCTAATGAAGACAGATTCAGAGAAGTTCTAAATTGAAAAAAAAAATCTGTAAAATTATAAAATTTTGTTTTTAAAATTTGGATTTGCAAAATCAATCTTAGTAATGGTGTTCTGCCCCAATTTGAATATTTTACCTATTTTATATATATGCCACATTTTAAAACACATCAATTTGCATTTTTACTAATGCAAATTGCAAATATTCCACCACTTTAATATCATGCAGTATAATTTTTCGATGTTGAAGAATCTATGCCCTTAGAATCCCTGCTACTCCATACTTTGGTGGCAATATATTGTTGCTTTGCTTGAGGATGACCAAACAAGAAATTTATCACATACCATATTTACTTATAAATCTTTACTAGTTGACAAACTCAGGAGTTAGGAGTAGAAATGGAGCATCACAATGTATTAAGGGATGAATTCACGGTCTTGGAAAGTACTGAAGAATTGGAATAGCGCCACCCAGGGTTCATGTGGCTGATACTTCGTATCTAGACCCGGGAGTTGCAGAACACATACATGCTGCGGGCTGAGCACGGGGTTTACCACCATTTCAATGAATACCTAACGCTGACCTCTGCTGTCATCACTTAGCAACATCCCAAATGGCCAAACACAAGCTAAGACGCAGCCTGTCCAAGCAAAGATAGCCTGGGATGTTGCTGTGTGTGGGCTTGGATGAAACCGTGGGGCCTCCAGGAGGAGACAGTGGTATGCAAACATAACTGCAACTTGATTTTTTTTTTCACTTTAGTGCCAGACCTTAGATGCAGAGCTCATGCAGGAAATGATAAATTTCTCCTGGGTAATTTTGGCCAAAGAGTCTCAAGGGCATACGTGGGTCCACCTGAATTGAAAACAATAATACATAGATGTGCGCGCGTGTGCGCGCGCACACACACACACACACACACACACAATCCATATTTAACTGGCTGACCCTGTAAATGTGTCTTTCACTCAGGCTTAAATCTGCACAGACATATTGAAGATGTTACCAAGCATTGTTGTATTTTGTCTCCTGCAGTATCCTCCCCTCGTGTGTAATTTTGAAAATGAACACTGCCTTCACACAAAGAGCACCAGTGTCCACAAGGATGGAGATGTGGTGATTGCAGGACTTTTCTCCCTTTTTAGTTATTTCTATAGTACAGGTTTCTTTTCTCTACAACCTATGAAGGACTTCTTCATTGTACCGTAAGTATGCTTTCTTACTGATCTCCTTCTTGATTATCAGGATAAATAACTCATAACGATCTCTAAATGAATAAAGCCATGTTCTCCATACTCTTTCCTTGCCCTTCTCGCCCATAGAGACACAGCCAGAACCTTAAATTATTTTTAATTTTCTCTACTTCCTCATTTTGTGAAAGTGGGAAGAGATTGTATTTTCTTATCCTCCTCCTTCAAGCTTCAGAACTGGTGGAGATATCAGTCTACCTTGTTTCAGGCTCCATGGCCCTCCTCAGATGTGAGTGCCACTGCACGGTGCGTGAGGTGATGTTCCTCAGAAACATAACCCAAAACACTGTTTGGAGTTGAGTGCCAACCAGCTACAGCAAAATGCTCCTTCATACAGTCAAAGGTCATCTATTCTTTCTAAATAGTGTGTTCCTGGCTGGTGTGGTGGTGCACACTGATAATCCCAGCACTCAGGATACTCTCAGGAGGATCATTGTATTGTTGACATTTCCTGGTCATTGAAAGGAACAGTTAATGCTTTTTTTAAACTCTCTTTTTTTCTTTTGAATTTCTTATAATGACTTTGTTATTGTTTTGTTTTCTTTTCTTTAAATGACTCTTACACATTTATATCTGGTAACCTGAACAACTAACTTGAAAATAGCAACATGACACGCAGCAACCATTGTTGAGTTCTGTTACTTTGTTTAATGAAATCTTGTATCATTTCTAATAGTTTCCATTTTTATATAAATCCCTATGTTACCTGATGTTCTTATTGATATATCTAATTTATGAGCTTTTGTTCCAATAGATGCTTTTGAGTGTTTCTTCTTAGTTGGTGACTGATTAGCAGAATTCTTTAGAGGCTGACTCAGAACAGTCTACTGAAAATCTCCTGAAATGTGTCTTTAAAAACTCATTTCACTTACTGAAAACAAGATTTTATTTAATTATTATAGGGATAGCTGCAAGGGGACTTCACACTGGGAAAGAGATTCTTCAATTCATTCCTTAAGCTGCATGAGACAACGGAGTTTACAAAAGGATGGTGGAAATACCTGCCATGTGCGATGGTACATGCTTACAGTGCAGTTTCTCTAAAGGCTGAGGTATAGGGGACACTCAAGGTCAGGCTATTGCCGATAGCCTAGGCAGTGTAACAAAACTTTGTTGCAAGAATTATGTGAACATGGGAAATGTCCAGGAACAAAAATATAATATTGCCTCTGGGCGCTATAAGAAATGAGATAAATACAGTTGCAATCTAAGGAAGAAATGAACCCAAATTTCTTATTCTACCCTCCCTATTCCCAAACATGGGCAGCTTCCATGGGAGCACTTGTGCCTTCAGAATCTTAGGAAAGCTGGTCAGTTGCAGCCCAGAGATGCCCGCTCTACTCACAGGGCACACATCATCTGCCAGAATCCTCTGACACTTTGCAAAGTGCACTATAGAAAAATATAGAGCTGCGTTTGGCTACATAACTGATGCTATGATATCTGATGACACAGAATGCATACATGCATAAGTGAGGAAAATTTAAAGTTAAAAATCTCAGAGATGAATAATTTTTCATCCCTGCCATGGCTTTCAGATCCAAGAGTTACGGAGCATACAAAGTAAGAATGCTGATATATGTAATATTTGAAAATACCTGAATATCTATGACAGAATTCTCCTTCGTAGCTATATAAGAGTTGGTGCAAGGATATAGGTGATGGTAGTCGTATGAGGAATGGTGCACACTATTTGTGTTGAGACGAGGTTTGGCTGTGTAGTTCAGCCTGGCCTAGACCCACTACATAGTCCATGCTGGCCCAAATCTCATGGAAACTAATTTCCTTGTGTTGTTTGGTTGGTAAGTTTTGCTCTGCTTTTAGTGAGACAGTTTGAGATCTACCAATTAGCAAACGTGTGTTTTTAATTAATGTATGTTACAATTGTACCCCATTTTATACATATTCAAAATACAGAGAAAACTTGCTGTTTTCACAAGTGAGTTTAGCTGTGTCAGTCAAAAATATTAACATCTTTAACTTATGATAGAACACCATCATATGTAAGATTTCCACACTAATCTACCTTATATTCTTTAATCCTCTCCCTGGAGGTAGGTACCTAAAAACAAGTTAGTGCCACAAGACTGGATTTTCCTTAGTTTTTTCCAATTTTGAATAAAGCAGTAATTACAAGTTCACAATCTGATATCTGCTGAGTCCCTAATGTTATATGAAAATGTTAGTCACATATTTTCTTTCTCCCAAACTTGAGTTTAACATTTTTTATAATGGTTATTTAACATTTCCATTTCTCCGTTCACATAGGTTGTGCAGTGTACACTTTGAAACTATTCACATAGTGTTTTTAGAGAACTGCTTTACTTTTGTATTTTCATTTTTTGGTATAATACTTTATTGTACTTTCAAAATATACATTGGATCTGGATCCCCTAAGGGTCTTGTTGAGACGCAAGAATTGCTGGAGTCCATAGTTCACTTACCTTTTCCAGAAAATGAGTAAAACCCGCAGATTAACAGTGTCACATTCTGTTTGAAAGGTCCCTCAACCTAAAAAAAATAATTCACACCCAATAGGACTCAGAAATTAAATTATAGTAACTCTGTTACAATTTTAGAAATTGTGTAAGTAGACCAGTCAGATTTTGTTATTTGTCAGTTATTAGAAATCTCTTATTATAATAATTTGGAAAGAAAAAAAATATTTTACCTATTAAGAAAGGAGACCCAGACACATCACAAACTAAAGTTCAAATCAACGGAAAAAAACTATAAAATAATCTAGTGGTTATATGAAGGTGGAGAACGAAATATAAATAGTATAAATAAAATAAATATGTTCTTACAAAATACAAATAGAGTAAATACTTTCTGTAAATATAAATGACAATATCTAATATGAAAATCACATTTATTTGTCTCTTATTTATGCAATATAAGTGTGAACTGAAGTGAACACGGAAATTTTCACAGAAGCGGCAGTAGCCACACTCGTGTTCCTCTGCACGCTCCACGCATGATTTCTCTATCCTTGTTGTATCCGTTGCACACACACTGATCAGTCAAAAGGCTGGTTAGAGTTTGCAACGTATTAACTTACCGAATCTGCCCTGTTAATTCATCTTGAAACTGTCTCATTGCTGTTTGTTCTTCAATAAAATAAATTTAAAAAAAGAAATAGAAACAGGGAAAAACCACGCTCCACCATAACAGTATGAATGCTGAACTAGAACAATGGAAAATTAATTGTAAGTCCAATTAGTGCAGTTTACACGTAGACTAAAGTAGAAAGGACAGAAATGGATCTTCTGTCCATGATGGTGAGGAGAAAGAAGCTATGTAGGAAGCTTAAGAAAATACAAAACATATGACCTCTACAGAGGAATTTCAGAAACAGTATCTCAAAGAAGTAACTTTTGCATACTAGCATTTTAAAATTAAGTTATTAAGTAGATTTATTGATCGCATACATGTGTCCATAGCTGACAATGAAGAAGCACATTCCAGCACTTCTCAGGAGCGGGGGGCCCGGGCTTGGTTCTTCGCTGCTGCCCACACAGCCAGGACATGTCCTGCACACAGGGGGCACTGGCAACATACGAACATGAGCTATGAAGGTGATAACGAACAAACACACGAGAGTTAGAAATAATTCAAAGAAATATATAATTGTATTCTTGAACAAGCTGCCAATGTAAAAAAATAAAAATGTAAGAAGTCACTGACTGGAGACTCCTTTTTACATTGTGGAACAGTTAATGACTATATAAATATTTTCAGTAAGTACTAGATGATAGTTTTTCATTGATTTTTGTATATTAATGTTTAAAGGACTAACATATTTAAAGAAAATATTGCTCAGTTTTGCAGAATCCTGAGTTTCCAGACTTTCCAAGCCCTCCTGCTTCCCTCAGATATCCCTGAATTTTCATAAAGCTTCTATTTATGCTCAGAAGCTGCTATAATTTTCATAGTTTTTGATGGAAGCAGATGTATAACTTTGATGTAACACATATTCATGTTACTTCATTTCAATCCTTCTGCTACATGATAAGGTTCCATAAATATTGTGCTCCTTTCCTTCTTACAAATGTTTAATTTGTCATATTCTTTCTCTTCATTGATATGTCCAAATTCACATGCATCATTGTTGCAAAATGAAGTGCTTGCTGATGTATTCGTATATGGAGATATCTTAGTTCTTGATATCAAAGAACATTACAAAACCCAATCGTGCATAATCTTCTACATAATTTAAAATTCCTTCCAGATATATGGAAATTGTGAGTTCCTCCAGATCCAATGGTATTTTCCCTGACTTTTTTATAAAAGAAAGAGTTGATTTCCTGGATCTTTAACCTTCCTTTGAATATTATCTTAATTCAGTTTGCTGTACAAAAATACACTGCAAACTGGGTGCTGAATATGATCCTCATTTACCTCTAACAATTATGGCTCAGAAAGCAAACAGAGAACTTGCTTCCTAGTTCCATGGTATCAATTCTCAGTGTGTTCTCACATAGCATAACAATGAGGTAATTGTCTTGGACTCATATGAGAACAATAATCTTATGCATGAAAAATCCAACTTCAATACTTCATCCAGTCCTAAATATTCAGAAAAATAATACTGCTAATGCTGTCGTACTTATGCATAGGTTCTTAGAAAATGAATATAGGAGCTGGATATGAGCATTTACTTCGTAAGTGGTATTGCTCTGGATTACAAGAAAATCAGTGGGTCTCTTCAGGCATATGCTTGACAGATACCAGAATTTTCTAGCCTTCATTTTTGCCATATAGGAGATCAACAAAAGTCCTCATCTTTACCCATGTATCTCTGGCATATGAGTTCCACAATTTCCTTTACCGTCATGGGAAAACATTGGAGAGTGCCCTCCTTTTGCTCACAGGACAGAATAGAATCCCTAATTATAGCTGCAGGAGAAAGAGCAGACCTGTAGCAGTGCTCAGAGAAACATCATGGACAACTTCTTCTGAAATCAGCACACTGCTGGAGATCTACAAATTCCCTCAGGTGAGAGAGAGTGAGCTGTGGAGAGAAGAAAACTTCTCTTTGTTGATGACATTATTAAGTGCTTAAAGGGGCTGGAGTGAGACTGGTTTTCCATATCTTTAAAAATGTATAACCTCTAATGTACACAATGACATGGTCAGTTACTCACAATTGGTGGGCAGCAGAGGGTGGGGAGAGACCAATCCTAGCTATTACTTAGTAATCTTCAGGCCTTAGAGTACACTTTCTGCCAACACATTTCCTTACATCCTTCCAATTTTCTTTTCCTCTAGGTTACCTTTGGCTCCTTTGACCCTACACTGAGACATAGTGGCCAGTTTCCATCTCTCTACCAGGCGGCACCAAAGGACACATCTCTGGCCCTTGGCATGGTGTCCTTAATGCTTCACTTCAGCTGGACCTGGGTGGTAATGATTATCACAGAAGGTCACAGAGGTTTTCAGTTTCTCTCAGATGTCAGAGCAGAAATGGAAAGGAACAGAGTCTGTGTGGCATTTGTGAAAATGATCTCAAGTGCTCTTGCATCTTATTTCTCCAACCGCAGGAATATGAGATCGTATCCAGGGAAACATCACCAGTAAACGTGATTATCCTTTATTTTGATACTGAGAGTCTCGACAATGTAAGCTATTTTTTAGGGCAAAATTTAGCGACCTGGAAAATCAGGGTGACAAACTCACAATGGCATGCTGATGTGGGTGGAAAAAATTTCATTCTTGACTCATTCCATGGTGCTCTCATTTTCTCAGACCACCATGGGGAGATTTCTGCTTTCAAAACTTTTGTCCAAGAAGTTACCCCCTTTAAATACCCAGAAGACACTTACCTCACTACGTATTGGTTCAACAATTTCCGTTGCTCATTATCTGATTCTGACTGCGCACTGAAGAACTGTACTCCAAATGCCTCCCTGGCATCGCTGCCCATGAATCGTTTTGACCCCGAGATGAGTGACAAGAGCTACAACACATACAGTGCCATGTACGCTGTGGCCCATGCCCTCCAAGATTTGCTCTTACAGCAAACACAAAGATTGATAATAGGACAAATAGAATTTTCTGCATTTTCCCCCTGGAAGGTAATGTGTCTTTTGATATTGTGTGTGTTATCCTTCCTCTCTGCGACACATATTTTTCACTGGAGAAGTTTAGAAAAACACTTGATTCAAAAGTAAATCACATTATTAATATGCTCATGGTTAAGGAGATACCTCTTAAGCCATGTATAAATTTCTAATTTTCAGAAGCCCCTAGGTAAGAGGAAGCTGATGTGGGAAAAGATCATTGATTTTCTTCAGTATGTCAGTGTTTTGCTTAGCTGATATACTTATTGTACAAATCTGAACATTTTCCATGGAGTTCTTAAAGAAGAAAAATATGTAGTCCTTCTTGACTAAGCACTATGTGAATTTTTCATTGAATTCTACAACTTGTTTTGGTGGTAATAACCTTGTGTTGAAGGCAGACACTCTGGGAACAATGACAATGAATGAAGTATTGGAAGATTTGATTTCACAGCTGGTTTTTATAACAGCTGTGAACATTCCTTATTTTAATGGGCTTGAGTGACAAGATTTCTCCTGATGTTTTCATTCTACTTCCTAAATCCCAGTGTTAAATTTCCATAATGAAATCAGATGAAGGTCAAGCAGGAGCATTCCTTAATCCCCTTTCATTTTAGCCAGAAAGTATTGTTCATCATTGAATGTGTTTTCAGCTGCACCCCTTTCTGAGGAGTATCCAATTTAACAATCCTGCTGGAGATCAAATGAATTTGGATGATGTAAAGAAACTGGACATGGAGTATGACATCCTCAACTTCTGCAATTTTCCAGATGGCCTTGGACTTAAGATAAAATTAGGAACATTTACCCCACACGTTCCACTTGGCCAGCAATTATCTTTATCTGATGACATGATTGAATAGGTTACAGAAATTGCAGAGGTATTTTGGGCACAACCATAATGCTCCACTATTAACCAAAATATCATTATAGGCTGTATATCTCCAGTTTGGGAGCATGATATGGTCAAAATGGCAAATAAACAATGTAATTTTTAATTTTAAAAATTGTTATTATTTACCAGCATTCCAAAGTGTTGAAAAGCATGACATTCATTTCACATTTGATAAATATGTATATAATTCTTGTTGCTAAGTGTGATAATATATGCATGCAATTTTACTTGTGCTTGTAAATAAATTGTTCTTAAAGTTCTCAAAGTTAACCAATAGATTCCCAGAATTTACTAGCATTGGATGTGCATATTTTTTTCATTAGTTCCCAAATCTGTATGCAGCAAATCTGTCATCTTGGATTTAGAAAAACTCCTCAGGAGGGAAAAGCTTCCTGTTGTTTTGGTCACACCCCATGCTCAGAGAATGAAATTGCCAATGACACTGGTAAGAAGTTACCTTATGGACAGATTCTGCACCTTCATTTTATATCCACTCCATCCATCCAGAAAACAGAACATAATCGTGCAGGTGTAAGCAGTGATAAAATTCTTTCTTCATTCATTGGCAATTTATATTTTCTACCCAGTATGACTGCCACCCTAAAACTCACTCACTGTCTCTAACATAACATGATTTGGGTTATCTTTTAATCTGAGATTTTTCTGTATTATTTTATTCTTTGTCATAGGCAGGGAGTGACAAAAAACAAGACCTGATTCTCAATGGTGGCGCATCTCCATGTCATTTTTACTTCATTTTTTTAAACAGAATCTCACAACTTTTCATGTGACACTCCTCAGACTTGTGATCCTCCAATCTCAACAGATTGAGTAACTTGAGATTATAGTTTATAACACTCTACATGGCTGTTATCACTCATGTTTTTTGATCCACTAAAAGCATTATTTGCTCAAAGAAACACCTTTTTCCAGATTTTCTATGTGCCATTTTCATCATGAAATTTCACATAAATTAACATTTAACATTGCATTATGTTTAAAGTATCATTAGGAGCCGGGCATGGTGGCGCATGCTTGTAATCCCAGCACTCGGGAGGCTGAGGCAGGCGGATTGTTGTGAGTTCGAGACCAGCCTGAGCTACAAAGTGAGCTTAAGGCCAGCCTGAACTGCATAGTGAGACCCTGTCTCAAAAAGACAAAATAAATAAATAAATAAATAAATAAATAAATAAATAAATAAATAAAATAAAAATCAATTAAAAAATAAAGTATCATTAGGCTAAGAATTTGCATTATGTGGTGGTATATTTGGATTGCACTGACAAAGATACATGACGTTTTTAAATTTTTATTGAGCAGTAATGGTCTTGACACAAAGCAATAAGCTCAGAGATTTGTTTGGTTTCACACAGAGGGGTGTCTTTGCTCTAGAACACGCTTACCTAAGTACAGTAGAACATTACTAGGATTTTGTACCCACTCTCTCAGAATTTATACATCAGTAAGAGAGATAATGCACATAATGAATTATAATTTGTGCCACAAGCTGAAGAAAGATATGCATCCAAGCAAAAGGCTGGCTGGCTTAGTACAGTTACAGAGACGTGGTGAGCCCTGCCACGTCCCCTCCACACTCATAGAAGAGTCACTAATCTCCAGCCTGCCTCTCCGCTGTAGCACATAGAAGGCTGAACCTGGACAGCCTCAGAGAGCTGGTGAGCCTTACTCCTCCCGCACCTCACAACTGTGACAGCGTTTCAGAGCTTTGGGACACGGCCCGTCACTGTGCTAGCCTGCCTAAGCCGCAGACGACCCTGCGCACACAGGAAGGGCAGCCACAGCCAGCAGGAGCTTTGGTGAGCCTACCTCTCCTACCACTCTTACGGAAGCCCTGGTGACCAAAACACCATTCCTCTACCACTGTGGCTGATTTCAGGTGAACATTTTCAGCTTCAAAATTGTCCAAATGTAGGAGCAAAAGGCAAGCTCTGATCCCAAACCAGAACAAGTCCATGAGACAAGAAGCTAAAAGAACTTGGAAGTCCCACACCTGAAATTTCTGAAGTAATAGCAACCAAAGTAAAGAAACAATTCTATGAAGAATTGCACAAAGAAGAAATCAAACCACAAATAATATCTCAGGTTAAAGACAACAACAACAATCATGAAAGAATTTCTCAGAACATCTAAAGACAGATTTTTTTAAATAGAGATCACAAAAATGTCAGAAGTATTAAATGAACAATATAGTAAAGATTGGAATGAATATTCAAGACATAAGAATTCCATTTAAATTGGCAAAACTGCTTGAATAATACTGAAAATAGACTTTCAGATCTTGAAGACATCATTGCACCTGGTGAACGTGATAGGAAATGTCTCTTAAAAATAACAAGGAACCAAGAAATAATTCAGGGCATCTTCTCTGTCCCTGCATTGGTGGCTTGCGGTTGGGAGACCCCGGCGTGGGAACTGCTGATAGCAAGATGTCTTCTGGAAGTGCCAAAGTTGGGCACCCTGCCCCAACTTTAAAGCCACAGCTGTTGCGCAGAGGGTGAGCTCCACGCTATCGCCCTGTCTGACTGCAAAGGAAAATCCACCGTGCTCTTCTTGTATGCTCCTGACTTTGCCTTTGTGGGCCCCACGGCGATAACTGCATTCAGTGACCGGGCAGAAGAACTTAAGAAACTTAACAGCCAGGAGATCGGTGCTTCTGTGGATGCTCACCCGTGTCAGCTGGCACGGACAGGCACACCTAAGGAGCAAGGAGGACGGGGCCTAGGAACATTCCCTCGGGGTCCGATCCCAAGCGCACCGTTGCTCAGGGTTATGGGTCTTAAAGGCTGATGAAGGCATCTCTTTCAGGGGCCTCTTGACCACTGACGATGAGGGCGTCCTTCGGCAGATCACAGTCAGCGACCTTCCCGTTGGCCGAGCTGTAGATGCAGCTCTGGGTCTCGCCCAGGCCTCCCAGTTCACTGACAAGCATGGAGAAGTGTGCCCAGCTGGGTGGAAGCCTGGCAGCACGCCATCAAGCCTGATGTCCAGAAAAGCAAAGAGTACTTCTCTGAGCAGTGGGCCAAGAGAACAAAAGCTCTTCTGTACATTTTTTTTTTCATGCTTTAAATGCAAGACGTGTGGGGCAATACATGTCTTTCCTACAGGTGTTGGGGAACCGTCTTTTTCCTTCCACAGGTGGCAATGGCCTGAGCTGTATTTAGGACTGGGCCACGTGAAAATGATGATGTCTGCTGTACCAGTAGCAGGGCCAAAGCACTCGCTGACCCTGTGTAGTGCCTGTTAAACTCGAACTGAGGCCTTGAAAACAAAGAAGGAAAGAAACAATTCAGCAGCTTCAAGATTATAAAATATAATAATAATAATCATTAATAATAATAATAGATATCAACGAAAGAGCAGGAGTCAACACAAATGACATAAAAATTATTTGCAGAAGTAGTAGCAGAAAATTTTCCAGACATGGGAAGAGACTGAAATATAGATAAGTGAAGCACATAGAACATCAATTAGGGGCCAGAGAGATGGCTCAGTGGAATATGCGCTTCACTGGCAAGCACAAGGGCCTGAGTTCAATCCCTGGTTCCACCAAAAAAGAGTATCAGTTAGCTATAATCAAAATAAATCTACACCTAGACACATAAAGTGATCCCAGAAATTCAGCGAAAGAGCACAATATTAAGCAACATTAAGGGGGAGTAGCTGGTTAGCTCAACTCTTTAAAATTCCTGCTTGGGCAAAGTCAGTCAGGCACAGGGGACCGCTGGTCGATCCACAACTCCACAAGCTGCAGCAGACCTACCATTAAGGCAGCCTGAGTTAGCCAAAAATATCCTAAACAACGTTATGGGAAAGAAACAGATCACTTATAATAGCAAGCCCATCAGAAATATGGCAGATTTCTCAGTGCAAATCATAAAATTAAGAAGATTCTGGAGTGAGGTATTTCAGGTCCTGAAAGGAAAAAACCTAGAACCCATATTGGTGTAAAGTGCAAAACTATCAAATTTAAAGGAGATAAAAGATACTTTCATGACAAAACACAACTGAAGAAATTCGTGACATCAAACCAATCCTACAAATAGTACTGACAGATATCTGAGAATGAGACAAAATGACTACAACTTCAAGGACGAGAAAGAAAGGAACCACTAAGCAGAGCAAGCAGCTAAACAGAGAAGAAACACCAAGAGGAAAACTGAGGGAACTCACACCTTTCACAAAAGCATCCAGAAAATTGGAAACCTAGGAATCAATCTCACAAAGGGAGTAAAAGATTTATACAATGAAAATTATAGTATTCTGAAAAAAACAGCTTGAGATTAAAGTGGATTTCAGACAATGGAAACATATTTCTTGCTCCTGGATAAGAAAGACAAACACTGTGGAAATGGTCGTGCTCCCAAAGTTGATATGCAGACTCAATGTGATCTGAATTAAAATACCATTACTATACCTCACAGATCTAGAGAAAACACTCATAAAATTCAACTGGAATCAGAAGAGACAATAAGAAGCAACTGTGTGCAGCTAAGGAAAGGCAGGAGGCATCGCAATCCCTGACTTGAAATTGTGCTACAAAGACACTGATAAAATCAGCATGGTACTGATTTTTATGGTACATAAGAACAGGTATGATGATCAAAAGAACAGACTGGAAGATGAAAATGCAAGTAAAACCCACTCAGCCACCTTCTGCTTGACAAAGGGGCCAATTATGTTCAATGGAAGAAAAATAGCCTCTTTAAGAAATGGTGCTTGAAAACCTGGCTTTCCATATGTCAAAAGCTGAAATTAGACACCTGTCTATCATCGTGCACTAAACTGCAATCAAAATGAACCAAAGATATAATATTAAAACTGAGACATTAAATCTACTGGAAAATAAATTAAGTATGAATCTTGAAGACATTGGGTTAGGTAGAGAAATCATGAACAAAAACCAAACTGCACAGGAAATATTTCAAAGAATCAGCAGTTGGTATTATGTCTTTCAGAAGTTTCTGCACTTTAAATAGAGGAAAAATAGAGGAATACCACCAATAGAGGAAAAATAAAACCCATAAACTGGGGGTAAAAAATATCCAACTGGCCCACAGATAAAGGACTTCTATCTGGAACATTTAAAGGAATCAAAAATGTAGGACCCGAAATTTCAAAGACCCAATCCAATGATGGGCACCTAAAATGAATATACACTTCTCAAATGAAGAAATGCAAATAATAAATAAGTATTCAACATCATGGGTCATTTAGGAAATGTGAACTTAAAAAAAGCACTGAGATTCCATCTCACCCCAGAAAGAATGGCTGTCATCAAGAAGTCAACCAATAACAAGTACCGGAGGTGCGGCAGGGAAAAAGTAACCCTTCTTAATTGTTGGTGAGAGTGCAGACAGCTACAGCCACTGTGAAAATCAGTGTAGAGATTCCTCAAAAACCTGGAATTGAGTGTCTCATTCAACTCAGCTATTCCTCTCCTAGCTATTTTTCTAAATAAACAGAAAACATCATAGTACAGCAATATGTGTGCAACTGTATTTATGATGGCATAATTTGTCACAGCTAAATCTTGGAAACAACACAAATACCCATCATCTGAGGAATGGATGAAAAAGGTATGTTGTTCTTATACAATGGAGTATTACTTAGTTATAAAAAATATAAACTTTTAGGTTTTTATAGATTATAGATTAATGGATGCAAACAGAGCATACATAAATCAGACCTTCATGTGCAAATATCATGTCTCACTAGTGTAAGATCCTAAAAGAGTAAATAAAATCTGAAAACTGAAATAGATAGTTTGAAAGAGAAATAATTTGTTCCAAGATAAGGAAAACCTGGGGTTAGTATATAGACAAAAAAAAAAAAAGGATGAAGAAATAATGACATATTCATGTACAGATGCTACATACTTTGTGTAATTGTACTGCTGGTTTCTGTTGGTCTATTGAAGGGAGCAGTTAATATATAAAATTTTTTCTTCTCCTTTTTAATTTCATGTAACATTTTTTACCAATTTTTCATGCTTATATTCTTTTTTATATTTTTTGTAAATTTTATTGAGAAATAAATAGCAATGAGACAGTTTCAAAACTGATTAGTAGGACAGTTTCAATAAATACTACATTGCATTCCTGTTTATATCTGATAAACTAAACAATTAACTTGAAAACAACATTACACACTGTAACTACCATTGTTGAATTCCTGTGAACCTCATTTGGTGCGATTCTCTACAGTTTCTAATGTTTTATTAATTTTTTCTTTAAAAAATGAAAAATAAACAAAAATAAAAAATAGAGAAAGATATAGATCCACACTGAGGGATTTTACGATTGACGATACCTAAATTTTGGTAGCATGACAGGGACATTTTCACACATTCAGTAGCATTATATTTTTCATGTTTAGCTCTAAATGTCTTGCAAGCTTCTCGTGTGTGTCAAAGATAATTGGATCACACTGATGCAATCTTCATCACCAGGCTTATCTACTGATTATTATATTATATTATATTATATTGTATTATATACTGAAGTCCTAATTAAATATGCAGTTAGCATGCAGGCCTAGTAAGAAGAAGCAGATCTCCCTTGTTTTGAGCAGCACTTGAACTGAAAAAGGATATTGCCCTCCCATAATGAGCTCTCTGATCCTTGCTGCCCTAATGCGGGCAGGTGTCAGTTAACCATATCCTTTCACCGTGGACTAAAACATCAGCTAAAATAAAATCGTCCTCCTGTAGGCTGTACATGTTTTAGTGTATGAAGTAAAATTTAGTGCCACAGTTTCTGTGAAAGGCTAAATTACATGCATAAATTAAAAAGTACAGTACAACTAAAACTTCCTGCATATTTATTTAAACAACAGCATTTTAAAAATTAAGAAAGAAATTCTAAATCCAAACATGGCACTTAGAAGCAAAAAGTACCCGCCTTGGGGTTGCCCAAGTCCAGGTGTGGTGTCGCGGGCCTGTAAACCCAGTGCTGGGGAGGCTGAAAACAGGAGGATCGCTCAGAGTCCAGCTGTGTAGTGAGACCCTGTACCAAATACATATAAGTATCAATTATAATTATTAATAATAATAATTTTAAAAGGAGAACATAAGCCTCCACATTCTGGGCTACATTTTGAAAGCAAACTTTAGAGTAGCACTTCCCATGACACCATTTCTACTAGACCTGACACTGAAAGCCTGTGCTCACGCTGTAGGCTCAGGACAGTGTACACGAGTGAGAATGTTACGAAATGAAAGAAACCTAGAAGCATCCCCCGATGGCATTCATGTGTGAGAATAAAGTACAGTAAATTAAAAGGAAAAAAAAGACACAAAGGGAAAAAATGTTACAAGACTGCTGTGCTATGAGGCTGTACATGGTTAGATTCTAAATTTCTATGTAATACTATGTGTATTACATAGTATTACTTTTCTTTTTTCCTCATATTCTGTAAGGACTTAAAATTCAATACATCAATACTTGATGGAAAATATCTGTTCCACGTTAGACATAAGATGTCTGATATTCAGACAGATAGTGTGGATAAACCCAATTGCCTATGTTTCAGGGTAATAATCAGCTTCTCTTCTGGGTGGCTAACAACCTAAGTTTGAAGATTAAAAATTGGAGAAATGGAAGGGATGCAAGGTCAGCCAACATTTTAGCCACAACCTTTCAACGTCAGTGAAGACTCAGGACATAGCAGAACCTGTACTGTAACATCATGGAAGTTAGTTGTGCCCCAAATTATCTGATCAAGGAGATTATGGAGCCAGAGAGGAATACGATCAATGATGTATAGTGTGCCTAGGGTGAGTCACATGAAGAGAGAACTTTCTCACAGGCTTTCACAGAGAGCAAATTGGTCAAGCAATTGCCATGGTACATCCATATGGCTGATACTGACAAAGGACCTACAGAGTTATAGGATAAACCCTGAGGGGACTTGACTGACCTCATCACATACAAAAGTTACATTTCTTGTTATATATGTCTTGCTTTATCTCGGTCTTAACCATCCAGCAGAAAAGTATAAAAACAAGGTATATAAAGTACAGCCATAATAATATGCTGAGCTGTAAATGGCTCTGGCCAACAACTTCTGTGGATAACCCACTATTATTGTGGACTGTTGGACTGTGTTGGAGTGTTTTGTTGAATTCAAGCACCTATAATAATTGAATCCTAAGCCAGGCATGGTGGCGCATACCTGTAATCCCAGAACTCAGGAGGCTGAAGCAGCAGGATTGTTGTGAGTTCGAGACCAGCCTGAGCTACAAATTGAGCTTAAGGCCAGTCTGAACTGCATAGTGAGACCCTGTTTCAAAAAGACAAAAAATAATAATAATTGAATCCTAATAGAACACCCATCTATGACAGGACTAAACAAAAAGAAAGGAAATACAAAGGAAGGACCATTCTGTATTTGTATATACAGAACAGTTATGATAAATATGCAGCTACTCTCACATAATTCCATGAAAAGCAAGATTTGCACTAATAGTGTTTGGACAGGATATCCTGTCTGCTTCTTGTGCTATGAATAACCACAAGGAAGATAACAATTGTAAAAAGTTTTAATTATTGAAACTTTACTATAAGTCAGCTTTAAAAATAAGATAGGTATACAGTTACATTCTCTTAATTCAGTTAATAGAGGTATTTGCTCTAACACTGTTTGCAAATAGAATGTCATATCTGCACCTTGTACAACAAATAACCACTAAAAACAATATGCAATGTATTAATTATTGAACCTATTCTACTAATTTGATTTGAAACTGTCCCATTTCTATTTGTTCTTCAAT
>PVKA01031478.1:0-19205 GCA_004027165.1 Ctenomys sociabilis | reverse complement strand
TACAGGCATGCATCACCACGCCCGGCCTAGCTGTGAGTCTTATAAAGGCCTTCGTGGCAAGTGAAAGGTCCTGCATTCAATCACCATCACCAAAACTGTGAATCCTAGAACCAAAATGCTCACTAAAACAGGATTAAAAATATTTGGGAGACTCAATTTCTCTCTGTCTTTTGTCTTATTCACTAGTATGGGGAGGGATATCCTTTTCTTTTTCTTTCTTTTTGCTTTTATTTATTTTAATATTTTTCTTTTTATTTTAAAGAGAATAGAAAAAAATAGATAAGACATTAGAAATGATACATAATTTAAAATAAACAAAATATGCATTCAACAATGGTTGGTTTTAAAAAAATTTAAAAGAGATTAATTACAAATTAGAATTAAAACAGAGAATTACAAGTGATATAAAAGCCGGGCATAGTGGTGCATACCTGTAATCCCAGCACTCGGGAGGCTGAGGCAGGAGGATTGTTGTGAGTTCGAAACCAGCCTGAGCTACAAAGTGAGCTTAAGGCCAGCCTGAACTGCATAGTGAGACCCTGTCTCAAAAAGACAAAAAAAAAAAAAAAAAAAAAAAAATTAAAATAAATACAAGTGATATAAATTTTCACTTAAAGTTATATGAATTTCACAATATTTATTATAATACATAGTATTATCTTCCAACTAGTTATTAATACTACCAGATATATGCATGTAAAATTGGAAGAAGAATAAAAGAAACAAATGTGTAAAAAATTAAGAACAGAAAAAGTACAAACAACTGCAAAAAGGAGATGAAACAAATTCAAGCATTAACTGCTTCTTTCCATAGACCAACAGAAATGCAGAGTACAGCTGTCCGAACCATTCTTTTTACATACATAAATTAAAATTTCTTTCCCCCACTCCCTCTCCTGCCATTCTTCTAAACTCAATAACTCTTTCCTTTTGAGTAAGTTCATTTCTTTTTCCCAGAATCTACTGTAACCTTCAGATTCCATTTTCCTCTTTCAGGTTTTCTAGGGAAAAAATACAATGTTTGCACATGTGGATCTGATTTATTTCTCTCAAGAGTATGATCACTAGTTGCACCCATTTACTGAAAGAAGACTCAAATTTATCCTATTTTATAGCTATAGTTTTTAGAAATATATTGAATTGGAGTGGAGACAGTGGGCATCCTTGTGTTGTTCCTGAGTTTAAAGTGTGGGCCTTCAATTTTTCCCCACTTAGTATGATGTTGGCTGTTGGTTTCTCATAGATGGCTTTTATCAGGTTGAGATATAGACTATGTATTCCAATTCTGTGTAGGGTTCTTATTATAAAAGAGTGTTAGACTTTGTCAAAAACTTTTTCTGCATCCATTGAGATGATCATGTGGCTTTTGTTCTTGGTCTACTGATATGGTGTGTTATATTTATGGATTTGCATATATTGAATCTTCCTTGCATTCCTGGAATGAATCCCACTTGGTCAGGATACATAATCTTTTTTTTTCGGAACCGGGGATTGAACTCAAGCCTTTGGACTTGCCAAGGAAGCACTTATTCCACTGAGCCATCTGCCCTGCTCCATGATGTGTAATCTGATGGTTTGCTGAATTCTGTTTCCTAGTATTTTCTTGAGGATTTTTGCATCTACATTCATTAGAGAGATTGGTCTGTCATTCTCTGTTTTTTGTTGGATCTTTCTCTGGTTTTGGAATCAGAGTAATACTTGCTTCCAGGAATGAGTTTGGAAGAATTATTCCCCTTTCATTTTCATTGAAGCGTTTGAGAAAAGTTGGAATTCAATCTTCTCTAAACATCTTGTAGAATTCTGCTGTGAATCCTTCAGAACCCTGGCTTTTCTTTGTTGATACTTTTTTAAACTACATTTTCAATTTCATTTTATATTATTGGGTTATTTAAAGCTTGTATATGTTCTTATCCCAGCTTTGGAATTTCATATGTATCTAGGAAACTGTGCATGTCTTCTGTGTTTTCTGTATGTCTCCTGCATCACACAGACCACTTGAAGTTCTACATTCTTAAAAGTTTGGACCAGCCTTAGCAAAAATTTTCTGCTAGTACTTCTACAAATAGTTTCTTTATGTCATTTGTCCTGTCTCCTGCTGCTTCATTGATGCTTATTATTCTCATGTTATTTTTCTTTGCATCATCTTGTAGCTGCTGAGTTCTTATTTCCTGGTTCAGAGTTCTCAGTTTCCTTAATATTTGTTTGAATCTGTTTCATGCATTCTAATTCTTTCTTGTAATGTTCATTCAGTGTTTCCTTCATTTTTTTTATTCTCTATTTTTCTATCTATGCCTTCTTTAGTTGTGCTGAGCAATTCTTTCATGATTGTTGTCCTTTCTTTTTGAACCTGAGAGATTATTTCTGATCTTATTTCTTCTATAGCCTGGTGGACTTGTTTCTTTACTTCAGTTGCTATCATTTCAGAAATTTCATGTGTTTGATTTCTAAGTTATTGTATGTCTTTATCTCCTGGATTTGTTCTGGGTGGGCTAGATGATTGAGATTGCCTTCTCTCCTGCATTTGGGCATTTTTGAAGCTCACAGTAATCACCCAGACAGCCCTGCAGAGTGCCCAGAGTCTTCCAAAGTTCTTAAATGGTTCCAGAAAAACTCCGTGCCCGCTCCTGATGGGCCCATAGGTCGCAGCTCTCCTTTATCCCACAGGCCACTTGGAGTCCTCCAATGTTCTTAAAAGTTTGGATCAGCCTCAGAAGATGTACCACGCCTGTACACTGGGGGCTAAAGAATGTCAGAGCTTACCAGAGTCCCACAGGCTACCCAGTGTCCTCTAAAGTTCTTAAATGGTGCCAGGAAACCCTCAACAATGCTTTTTGTATTTCACATTTCTGTCTTCAGTGGAGTTGCTCAGATTGCAGATATAAGCATGTAAAATTGGCCAAAATAAAAATTTTAAATATTAACTACTACCTTCAAAAATCCGATAGAAATTAGTAGTACAATCATCACAGCTGTTCTATGTATATGCATACATGATTTTTCCGCTTCCTTTTCTCCTTTCCTTCACTGTTTTGTCATTTTTCTATTTTATTTCCTTCTGTTGTTGCTCTTTTCTGCCATTTTTATCTAATTCTATTAATTTCCTTCTACTCCTTAATAGGATCATTTTTCTTACTTTTTGTCTTCCTTTTCATCTTCCATTGCATAATTTTTCAAATTTTCCTCTTTCAATCTGTCATTCACCACTCTGTCTTTGCTAGTATAATCATTAAACTTTATTAGTCTTTAGATAGCTAGTCACCACTATTATTTTTTAAAATTAATTGATTAATTATTTGTTGATAAAGGATCTCACTATGTGGTTCAGACTTGTAGTGATCCTAATGTCTCAACCTTCCTACTGCTGGGATTATGGATGTGCACCACCATAAATGGTTTCAGGACCCACATGGTGCATGCAGGGTGCAGTACCAGGGATTGAACTCAGGATCTTGTGCTTGGCAGGCAGGTGCTTAGGCCACTGAAATATCTCCCCAGCCCCATGTCTATAATTTTTGAATATGTTCCTGTTATTGGTGGAGCTATAGTTTCCATATGTAGTAAATACAGATTGTATATTTAGTAGGCATTTGCTATGTCAAGTTATGATTTGTCTTAATGTTTATGCTATGATTACAGATCTCTTCTATGACTAAAGGTGGAACATTATTGGTTCTTTGTTATGTCATTATCCATCTTGTCTTTGACATTATTAATGCTGATGTGTTTGCTGTGCTATGGCACAATTGTTGCTCTTAGTAGATTTTCTCTGTATATTAATATGCAGTTACACTTGCATCATTAGTGATTTTACAGTACAGTCCCTGAGGACTGAATGCTGGGCCAATTATTTCTCTCACCAAAGACCTTGCCTCAATGCTGAGACAAAATATCCAATATCCAACACCCAAAAATAAAGTGGGAAAGGTTTACTTAGCTCAGGGTCTATGGATGTTTCAATCCATAATCAGTTGACTCCAAGGCAAGATGGCATGGAAAAGGGCAACAGTTCAAGGTGGCAGATGACTGCAAAGCAGCAAGAGCAAAAAAGCAAGCTTCTTTTCTTCCCTTATATTGTCAGATTTGTCTCGAAGTATAAATAAAATATTTAATCCAAGCAGACAGAGGAAGAAGACAGAAATTCTCCATCTTTGATGATACAAGAAAAAGTTCAGGTGGCATGTTCTCTCCTGTCAGATGTTGTGCTCAGATCAGTGTATTATATGCTTTTCTTGGTGGTTATTATGTTTTCATTCTGACTAGATGTGGCTAATAGCTTCAGTTCAACTTAATTAATAAGTTAATAAGTTTCCCAATTCCTGAGTGGCATCTTTTCCTTTATTATGTTTTTTCCTGTTTTTTATTGCTCAATTTTTTATTAGTACATATTTGCAGTATGTAATGTTAAAATTCCTTGTGTGGAGTTAGTACATGCACATACATGTACTAACCTTGATTCCTTCTTTTCCTCTTTCTGTTTCCTTCCTCTCCTGTCTCTTGATCCCTTCCCATTGGAGAAAGATCTATCTCCCTATTTTTTATTATCTATCTTTTAGTTTGCTCTTCATTTATAATTTAAGTTTCTCATAATCAACACATGTAATTGTTAAGCTTGAGTGTCTGGTTTATGTCATTTAACACCATGGTCTTAAGACACATCCATTTTCCTACAAATGACTCAAGTTTACCTTTCTTTGTGGCTGGTCATATTCCATGCTGAGTAAATGCCACATTATCTTTATCCATACATTGCTGATGGATTAAGTATCTGCTTCCAAACTTTGGTTATCATCATTTATATTGCTATTGCTAAATTAATTTCTAAGTATTTTATTTGTTTTGATAGTATTAGAAGTAGATTTATTTTCTTAATTTTATTTGGATTGTTTACTGGTAGTATATAGAAGTGCAAGTGAACTTTGTATATGTCTCTTGTGTACTGTAAACTTGATTAACTTGCTTATTAATTCTAACAGTGCGTGTATTCCTTAAGAGTTTCTAATGAGATTAATATCTGTGACTAGAAACTATTTTTCTGTCTAATCTCAGTACATTTTAATTATTTCCCTTGCCTAATTTCCTTGGCTAGAACCTTAAGCACAATGTTTGCATTAGTGAGGTCACTGTGTTCATCCATGCAAGACCAGGTAGTTAGCACTAGTCATGTAGGGCTTTGTATCTACTTAACTGACCACCAAACGTAGGTGAATGTCTCTATCTGAAGGTGCTTTGCACACATTTTCACAAACACTGAGTACAAAACGCCACTGGGAAATGGCATTTGCATTCCTAGTCCCTGCCACATACTCTTTGTTCCTTTTCTTGATTTTAACTTGTATTTTTCTCTTTGGTAAACTGTAGCCATAACCATAACAGCTTTTCAGGAGCAGGTTTTAGGAACTCTCAATACAAGCTATTTAAAATCTTTGTGAAATCCACAATCTGGGCTTGCTTAGAAACAGTTTGGGTTGACTGCCTTTTTTCTCTTGTCGGAGCCATACTTACCTATTTAACATATCACACGTTTTGGTTGAAAAATAATTTTAAATAATGCAGCAATTCTCAAAACCAGAATCACTTCTCCAAGTGGAGAAATTCTTGTTGCTAATGTGGCCAAGTAAATCTCTGGTCAGGCAGGAATTTCTGTGAGTGCTTGAATGTGTTGGTTTTCCCGGCTTTTGCCATGAGGTTCTATGTGCACATTTGTACCACACATTCAACGTTCTGGTAATGGCAACTCAGAAGTAGCTTTCATTCTTGGGTTGTGCAGAGACTCAAGCTCCACTTGAGAGGTCAGAGACAAGGGCCTTTCTCAGGTCTTTCTCAGGCGTGTGTGCAGTTCTTCATAAGAATTTCATTTTTAGATTGCTGAGGATGCATCAACACTTTGTCAAAGTCTCTCATGGACCATTACTACTCAGCTGTAACATCTTTCAAAGTTATTTTTTTTTTAGCCAGCATTTTATTTGTCTCAGCTGTTAATCTATCTCAAACAGCTGCTATGTAAAATAATTGTCTATTACTTTTTAAACAAATTGCTCTGGGGCCAATGGGATCTGACCTTACTAAAAAGATTTTGCACAACAAAAGAAATCAACAACAGAGTGAAAAGACATACCATAGAGAAAATATTATAAGCAGTTGTCCCTTAGACAAAGCACTTACATGTAGAACATATAAAAATTGAAAAAATCAGACTCCCAAATTCAAAGACCCAATCCAAAAATGGGCATCTGAGATGAATACACACTTCTCAGATGAAGAAATACAAATGTCAAATAAATACATGGAAAAATGTTTATTAACATTGGTCATTTGAGAGTTGTAAATTAATCCAACACTAAGATTCCATCTCATCCCAGAAAGAATGGCTTTCATCAAGAAATGAACTGATGCAAATACTGGCAAGGCTGTGGGGAAAATGGAACCCTCTCCGTTGTTGGTGAGTATGGAGACTGGTAGAACCACTGCAGGAATCAGTGTAGAAATTCCTTCAAAAACTAGAATTAGAGGTCCCATTTGATACAGCTATTTCCCTTCTGGGCATCTTCCCAAAAGAATTAAAAACATCATAACAGAGTGATATATGTGCACCAATGTTTACAGAAGCATAATTTGGCATAGCTAAATCTTGGAAATAACTCAAATTCCCATCAACAGAGGATGGATAAAAGAGATGTATTTTTTAATATGATGGAGTACTACTCAGTCATAAAGAAGGGTAAATGGATGCAACTTGAGATTACACAAGGGAAATAAATCATACCCATATATGTAAACATTGTACTGTCTCACTAGTATCAGAAACTGAATGAATTACAATAAATACTGTGAATGGAAAAAGAAACTGTTCAAAAGAAAAAACAATCTAATGGGGGAAAGGGGAAAGGAATAAAGGGAAAAATATTTTTATGCACAAGATAGTTAAGGTAGTTATACAACTGGCTAGTTTATTTTATTGAAAAGCAAGGTTTGCACTAATATAGTTTGGGCAAGATATCATACCTGTATCTTATACTCTGGATAACTACTAAAAGACAGCAATATTCAATGAATTAATTATAGTAACTCTACTACTTATTTTTTTGAAATTCTGTTTTATTTTTAATGTTTTCCTTTAAAAATCCTCTGGAGAATAGGCTTTCTATATCCATTGTAATCTCAGTAAAGGAAATAAAGTCATATTCTCTGAGTGAGTGTTTCTAGGAAGCAGATGGTAGATACTTAGTCTGCTACTGCAGAAGTCATTCCTCTGTTTTGCTTTTTGAGGTTCTTAGGGTGTTTAGAGACTTTCATTTATTCATCTTTATGTTTGAAAAGTCCTCTTTGTTGCAGTGTGAATGACAACTCTGGCTATGTAAGTTAGACACTATGGGTAAAAGACAGAATGTATACATGTAAGTTATGCTGCACTTATGCATATGTGGACCTTGGAGAACCAGCTCTCTACAGGAATTTCCATGGGCCAGGATAATGAATCTGTTATTCAACACAAAGAGGTGTGAAGGAAGGGCTGACTCGCACCATTCCTCTCATTCTCTTTCCCCAGTTAGCTAAAAGCCTTCTTGTAGTTCTGTTTGACCCTGAATACCACTAGGATGCCCACAACACTTCCTCTGAATGCATGTTGTGCATTCAGTTCCCTCTGTCAGTTGTTTTTTCCTTTGCTTTTCATCTTTCAGTGATTTCTTCAAATTTCTGGCCCACAGATGATAGGCTTACTTTTGGTCCATTGATAAAATAATTTCTTCATCTCTTTCTTTTTGTGCTTCTTTTTATCTTCATTTTCTTCTTCATTCTACCACCTTCTTCTTTTCCTTTTTACCTTCTTTGTAGTATATTTTCTGTCATTTGTGGAGACGTGCAAATTGGAGAAGTTATTCATGTCCACCATCTTAATCAAAGTTTTAGCACTATGTATAATAATGAAATAAAAGAAACAGGCACAGTGAGGAGTAGTTAATTAAATTATTTTACCTTAGCCTGATGGCACATCATATAAACATTAATATATGTATCCAAAGAATGCTAATGTCAACCCAAAGGTGATATATTAACTGTCAAAGAAAAATTTCAGACTGTGTTTTATAGTATGATCACAATAATGAACAAAGGAAAGTATGATTAAGGTTGCTTCTTACCTAGAAGCAACCTAGATGGGATATACTAAAATACTAGTCAAACATTGGTGGTGGAAATGTTCTTCTATCTCTTGAAGATAATTTGATGGCTAGTAGTTACACTGTGTCTATAATTCCTTACTGTATCGGTCCTTCAATAATCTGTCACTTACTTTGAACGTCTTTCTGCCTTGGTTTCTTGACTATGGATATACAGACTTTTATTTATTTCCTTGAACTTAAATTTGTTTCTCTCTCAGCCCCTCTCTTTACTGTTTCCTATGCATGATGTGCCATTTCTCCAGTATTCCCAGGTATTACTTTCATTTCATTCAGGTTTCTAATCTAATGTTACCTTATCAGTCTGTCCTATAAAAATAGCGGTCCCATCTTCACTTTTAATCTCAGTCCAGTTATACTATTTTTCTTCATATCACATTTATAACTCAGTATTGTTTTTTCCAAAACCACGTGGCCATGGAAGCAATAGCTTTGTCTTATGCATTTATGGATATGGGGACATGGATGGAACTGTAGGCCAAAGCAGTGAATCTCCGGTTTTTCAGCAGTTAGCTCAGTTGGGGCTATCATCATCTAATGAATATTCTATTTTCTACCAAACAATGGGATCTAAAATATGCAAGTTGCTCAACTCCAGCCTTTCACCCTTTAGTTCCAATCTTTCTCTCTGTCTCTCCCTCCTTTCAATTTTTAAAGACGTAAAATATTTAATAGAGCTATGTCTTAGCCCTTTTTATGTCGCCATACAAGAATACCTGATAATGAGTCATTTATAAAGGGTAGAGATTTGCTTCTTTCAGTTCTGGTATCTACAAGGACTGGCATCTTTGGAGAACTGGTATCTCCCCATGGCCTCCTCATGACATCATTCCACAAGGAAGGGAGAAGGACCAGAGAGAGGAAGGGTAGGAATCTTTAATCATTTTTTTTTTTTTTTTTGGGCCAGGAACCCACTTCTATCATCACCAACACCCACCCAAGATAATGGGTTCAACCATGCATGATGGAGGCCCCTCCTCTGAGCACTATAACATTGGGGATTTCAAAGTTTCCAAACAGAAACTTTGTTGTTTGGAAAAGGGTATGGCAGAGGACTTTTCCTTACAATACAATATCCAGCAATCAGAAAAATACAGACCACCTATAAAGTCAAAATATAGCAGGCTGAATCCCCCTTCCAGCAGAGGGAATGTGATCATTATTTAATATTTTCTAATGGGCTTCCCTGAAATAAAAGCTTGGTTGCCTCAGCCTGGAACTCTATGCAGTAGATAGTTGGGCACTGGGGATAGAATAGTGGTCATCTAGGGAACAGTATGAAGACTGGGGACTAAAACGGTATCTGACACATAGTACCAGATACCATTTTTTGGTCACTTTCATGTTCCTGTGACAATGTGTCTAAGAAAAATAGCTTAAAGGAGGCTTATAGTTTTGGTGCATAGTTACAGAGGTTTAGTCCATGGTAAACTATCTCCATTGCTTTAAGACACAAATGTCATGGGAAAAGGGTGTGGCAGAGGATACTTCCTTACAATATGATATCCAGGAATCAGGAAAATCAAGAACACACCAGAGCAAGAAGCCATGGGCCAGATATCCCCATGAAACTATCCCATGATCCATTGTGTCTAACCAGGCCTTGCTCTTGTGTTCATCACCTCCCAATAATGTGATCACATGATGACATCATGAGTAATCCACTGATATATTCAGAACAGTCATCTTCTAATTATCTCTGAAAATACCCAGAGATACAAAGGAGTGTCCTTTACTAATTTTCTGTGTAATTCTCAATCCAATCAAGCTGATGATAAAGATTAATCATATATATATATATATATATATATATATATATATATATATATATATATGTATATATATAATGTGTGTGAAATAATTTTGTAGATGAACATTATGTAAGATGCAACCTGTTATTTTAGTCTGTCAGTGTAATTAAAAATATATCTGGACCTTTACTTTTGACTGAGGTTTGAGGATTTAGTAAGTTTTTTCCTCTGTCTTTTTGTGACAAGGCTTTACTAGGCAGTTCAGGCTAGTCTTGAGCTCACTTTGTAGTTCAGGCTTGTCTCAAATTTATAATGATTCTCCTGCCTCAATATCCTGAGCACTACAATTACAGATGTGTGCCACCACACCCAGATGGAATGATAATGTTTTAACATATGTATTTGTTTTTTAAATGTATTTAGTACAGGGTCTACAAAGTCTCACTGCAGAAATTGGACTCCTAGTGATCCTCCTGTTTTCAGTCTTCCAGGCACTGGGATTATAGACACTCCACCATGCCCAGTCTCAATCATTCTCTCAGCACACCCTGGGGGCAGGGATGGCATGACACACCTGGGACCCAATCCTAGTCCCTGTGTCAGCCTAAGAAGTTGCTTTAGTGCACTGAGCTATCTGGCTGGCCCTGACATGTGTATTTGTAAACTTGGTCTTAACAATTAATATTTTGTCTAACAACTGTTAGCAATGGATGAAACCTTCATTAAATTATAGGCCCTTTGATTTCCCCTTAAAGTTAAATATGTTAAAAGAGTATATAATTATTTGTTGGGTACTTCCTATATTATGTTTTTATATATAATCCTACTTGCTCTGAAATATACATGTGAAACAGATATTACTGTCCCTCTTTAAATGAGAAAGTCGAAGTCAAAAGATTATTTATTCAATACTATGAAGAACATAAGTCATAGAGATTAGACTGAAATCTAGGTCTTCAAAGTTTACCTTAGTCCAGGGCTTTTCTCTCTAGGTCATTTAGTTAATTAATAAATATTTACTGAGCATTATGTGCCAGGTTTTGTTTGATGTGCCAGCTAAAGCAGAGAGCAAAACCAAATTAAAAATCATCATGTCTTGTTACATATTAGAAATGATAGTGGAGACAGAAAAGGAGCAAATTTAAAAGTGAAACATGTAATATTTTACATGGTGATTTAAAGTGTTCTTAATGGTGTATTGGTACTGTTGATGTGAACATTTAAAATTAAGTTTGTTAGGGAAGACTTCAGTGCAGTTCTGAGCTGAATTCTGGGTAAAAGCATTCTTAGCAGTGAGTAGAGCAAGTACAAGGGCCCTGAGGATAATGGGTGATCACTGTAATTGAGGCTAGGCAAGGGAGTTTGTGTAGATGGAAGGGAAAAATAAAAGGAGAGAGAGACAGGAAATTAGTTTCAGGCCGGTAAGGGGAGGGAATTAGTTTTGGCTTGATAGGGGATGGTAACAACTTCAGCTTTTATGGCAAATGAGATGGAGAGTTACTGGACAGGCCTCAATAAAAGAAAGAGGTGATTTGTGTTTCAAAATAATTCATGTGATTTATGTTTACTAGGTAGGTTTGGCTTAGAATGCTTAGAAATCCATCTCGTATTTGAGATGCTTGCCATCTCGCATAGGAATACAGAGCAGCCCTTTGGGTAGTGTGGAATCCAAGGGGAAGCTGCATGGGAGATACAAATTTGGAAATTGTCAGCACATAGCTTGTATTTAAAGTAGTAAGTTTGGATGAAATCACCCAACAAGTGAGTGAAGACAGTGAAGAGACCTAAAGACTGGAACCTGGTCCTCTAGTGTTTAGAAAAGGGCCACCCAAAGAGGTAGGAAAACAATCAAAAGAATGAGGTGTCCTGGAAGCCAAAAGGCACAAGTGCTGAAAAGAGGGGGGAATAGTCCATTGTGTAAAATGGTTCAGCATTGCCATGTGTTGAGGGGAGAGGAGGATAAGAGGTAGGGGATGTAGTTTTTGTTTCAGCTAAGAATGTTTTCTTCCCTTCCGAATCTTGTGCATGTTCAGCTCTGTGATGAGGTAAGGTGATGAGCTGGGTTGGAAGCCATGGTCGACTTGGTTTTGGTGTGTGTAATCCCCCTATTCCTCCTCTGCCCTCATTATTGATGATCCTGGCAGGCAGTATTTCCACAGGGGTCTATGTATTTGCATGTCTGGCTTGTAGACAAGTAAATCAAACTGCTGTGTTATCAATTTACAGTACAATTGCTCCATGGTCAAGACAGGGTTGGAATTTTGCCTGTGACAGCCTCCAGCATGAGGGGCAAACTTCTTGTCTGCTATCAGCTTCTAGAGATGTTCATTCCTTGCCATCCTCCCACACATAAGCCTCCCTTTCCATCCCCTACCTCTCCTTTTGGCTCCTACACACTCCTGTGCTCTGTTTATACTGCATTTTTTATGTTCCTCAGGCATACTTTGCACTCCCGTGTTTCTGCTCCTTGTGCATGTTATTCTATATGCTTGCTATGCCCTTCCCTGGGTTGTGCTCAGGGAGGTATTGTTGGTCATTTGAAGAACAGGTGATGTAGGACTTCACTATAAAGAATTTTTCTGTTTGATATGTTAAACTTTATTTTTTTATTAATTTAATTTTGTGTTTTAAAATTTTATTTTATTGAGAGACAAATATCAGTAAGACAGTTTCAAAGCTGATTAATAGGACATTTTCAACAATTACTACATTTTACATTGTTATCTTCTTAGTGGTTATCTATGGTACAAGAAGCAGACAGGATATCCTGTCCAAACACTATTACTACAAATCTCTCTTCTCATAGAATCAAGTGAAAGTATCTGTGTATCTATCCTAACTATTGTGTATATACAAATACAAAATGGTTTTTCCTTTGTATCCCCTTTTTGTTTGTTTAGTCCTGTCAGAGATGGGTATTCTATTGGCATTTAAATACTATAGGTGCTTGAATTCAGCAAAACACTCCAACACAGTCCAGTGGTACACAATAGTAGTGGCTTATCCACAGATGTTGTTGACTTGAGTCTTTTACAGCTAAGCATATCAATATGATTTTACTTTATATACCTCGATTTTATACTTTTCTGCTGGATAATTAAGACTAAGATAGAGCAAGAACTATAGTACAAGAAATGTAACTTTTGTATCTGATAAGGTGAGTCAAATCCCCTCAGGATTTACCCTGAAACCCTGTAGCACCGTTTGTAGATCTTTTGCCAGTGTCAGCCATGTAGATGAGTCACGGCAATTGCTTGACCAATTTGCTGTGTGTGAAAGACTGAGAGAATGTTTTCACTACATGTGACTCTCCTTAGGCACAATCTATATCATCAATCATCATCCTCTGTGGCCCCATAATCTTCTTGATCAGAAAATTTGGGACACAACTGAATTTCTAGATGTTATAGTGCACATTGTCGGATGTCCTGAATCCTGAGTGATCTTGAAAGGCTACGGTCAAAATATTGGCTGTTCTTGCAGCCCTTCTTTTTCTTTAATTTTTGGTCTGCAAACTTAAGTTGTTAACACTTCAGAAGAGAAGCTTAATGATATTATTACCCTATAACTTAGGCAGTTGAGCTTAACCTCACTATGTGTCTGAGTATCAAACATATTCCATATTAGACATAACATGGAACAGGTATTTTCTATCAAGTATTGATATGTTAAACTTCAGATCCCTACAGAATGTGAAGAAGAAAAAGAAAAAAATTTAAAAAGTAGGAATAAACAATTACATATTTTTACACAGAAATTTAGAAATCTAACCCTATACAGTATTGTAGCAGGACAGTCCTATGACATTTTTTTCTTCTCTCTCTTGTTTTCATTTCTTACCCTTTTTATAGCAACACACATTTACTTGAGAGACATTATGGCAGTAATTGGTATGACATTACAAGCAGTATATATTTAGAAGACCAGAATGAAGACATTCCAAACATGACCCTACTATTGCACATTGCCATCTTTAGTGTAGTTGCTTAGTTCACAGGTATCAGCATATATAGTCAGGGTGAGAATCCTACCAATTAACTGCTAGTTTAAAAACCTGCTGAAGATTATCAGGATCATTGCCTTAACCATCTTGTGCATATAAATGTATGGCTTTCCCCCTGATATGTTTCCTAGCTTTTCTCCTTGCCCTTTATGAAGACTTTTTGAACCTCAGCCTGGAGTACTTCTGTCTTACTCATTCTCATTAAATTTTTACATTAAATTAAAATTTTACTGTCAGATTTTCATTGGATTTTATGCTCCTCAAAATCAGAAGTCATATGTTACTAAATGAAGTATCTCCTGGGAATATAGTAGGTACTTAGTGACAACAACGATCAACTTAAGGAACCTTCCAAACATCATAATACACTTGCTGTTGTGCTAAGTACTTTTGCATGAATGGTGTCTTCTTATCTTGATGATAACTTTCTAAAGTAAGGCTTATTGGTTCGCTGTGCTACAAATGAATAAACTGAGGTTCACATTAGTTATGAAATTACTCTGCTATAAACATGGTGCACATATCGCTATGGTGTGATATTTTCAGTTCTTCGGGAAAAATGCTCAACAGGAGGATAGTGGGATCAAATGAGACCTCTATTTCTATTTTTCTAGGAATCCCCACGCTGATTTTCATAGTGGTTGTACCAGTATACACTCCCACTGGCAGAGAAGGAGTGTTCCTTTTTTCTGACATCTCTACCAGCATTTGTTACTGATGCACAAATTTTACATGCTTATTATATCTGACAATCTGAACAACTGCTTTGAAGGCTGCAATATAACAACAATTGTTGAATTCCTATCATATTTGATATTCTGTATTGATCCTAATATTTTTATTATTTTTTATTCTCAAAGTTATAATGCTTAGATTTCTGGGCCTGGACACTACTTTTTATCCTGTATATGTCAAGGAAAAGAAAGGGAACACTAGAAGTGTAAGTTCATTCTCAGTCTTTTGAAGCCCAAATCCTTATATTTTCATTATTAGTTTCTAAACTAATGAACTTTGTGTTTACCCTAGCTGTAGATAAGTATGTGACCTCCTTTCTCCTTTTATATATATTCCAATAGCCCTGCTTGTTCAGTCAGGATCTTCAGTCTGTACACCAAGCACACCACCTAGAAAATTAGCAAGGAGTGAGCCTCATAATCACAGTGAGAATGGGGACATGGAGCTACCACACTGAATGAAACTCCTTACATGGTAATCTCCTCTGCCTTCAGGGGCAATACAAGGAAGAGGTGAGGGAAAGGTGATGGTCAGTTGTGCATGTTTATGTGACTATGCAATGATCCCTGGTTATTCAGTCTGACATTCGTCGGAGTATTGCTGAGAATATATTTTGTAGATGTGATTCATATCTGTAGGCAGTAGACTTTAAGTAAGAGCCTACTATTGGGAATAATCTGGACGGACCTGATCTCCACAATTGCAAAGCTTTAAGAACAGAATTAAAGTTTCCTTGAAGAAGAAATTCCACTTGAAGAAGACAATATTAGCTCTTAAAGAAGAATTTCTAGCTGGGCCTTTCTGACAACCTACTCTATAGATTTTAGGTTTTCTTAGACAGGCCCCCTCAATTATTATATAAATCAATCATCTCTCCCTGTCTCTGTCCTTGTCTTTCTTTGTATGTATATGTGATTGTGTTCATATAATCCACTAGGCCTGACTTGCACAGTTAATGAGTGAAAAAAGTGACTGGAAGAGTAGTCAAGAGAAAAAATAGTTGAGGAAAAAAGGAGAAGAATATGGTTATATAATCACAGATAGTGGGAAGCACGGCTGAAGTGCAGTAGTGTGTAAAGAGCTGTGGTATTGATTGTCACCCTGCTAAGGTGTTTCCTCTTAGTGTAGTTCCTTTGCCTTCCATCCTTGACAGCTACACAGATTCTCTTCTGCATGTTGTCACCTATTAATGCAGTGGGTCATAACTGTAGGTTGACATGTTTGGGATCCCACACCTTCCTTTCTCATCACCTAATATGCAAATTTGAGATCCTGAGAGTATAATTCATCTCTTTATCTCTAACACTCAGCTCAGTGTGTGACTCATAATCAGGGTGGGGAGGAAGATGAATAAACATTTCTTGATGAGTAAATGAGAGCAGCCTTAGGTGCTGAGAAATGCCTAGTCCTGGAGGAAGCAGCTTGTGAGCACCATCAGAAGGAAACTCCAGGTAGCAGATGTGACTTTCTTTATTTCCTATTCGTTGGCACCTTTAGGAGTACAGTGTGCTGAGCCCTCTTTGATGCAAGATGATCCCACCAATATTTCTGCTTTCCTAAAAGATCCATTAGCCACTTAATACACAATGGTAACTCTTAAAAGGACATCTGAATTGAGGGGATGTGTATATTTCCACCTTCCTCATTGCCTTTCTGTAAGTTACTTCTGTTCTTTCCTTTGTTGGTACTAGAGTCTACGTTTCTGGAGCATACAGATATGCGGAATAGTTGTTCTTTCTTCACAAGGTGACACTTAGAGCCTTTTCCTTGTAAGAAAGTTCTGGCGAAGAGAGAAAAGTCATTCTAGATATTCTGATAAAGTCCAGATGGTGACGTCCTCTTTCAGATGGATTTTTTCCATTTGATAGCTTGAATGTCCCTCACTTGTTGAGAACCAGCACAGACAGGGAGATACAAAATTCCTTATTCTTGTTTTTAGTGAGCTATGTCTTTAAGCTTACTTTGTTGTGTCACTTCTTTGCAAGTGAAAGGAAAGAGGAACTTCATGTTTATTTATGCATTTGTTTTTGTGGTACTTGGCACTGAACATAGGACCTTTGTACTGAGCTATACTCCCAGAATTTATTTTATATTTTTAGATAAGGTCTTGATAAATGTTTAAGCTGCTTAGGCTAGGTTTAAACTTGGAATTTTCCTGCCTCAGTCTCCAGGAGCACTGGGATTATAGGCATGTGACACCACCATACTTATTTGCTTAAAAAAGAATTATTGAGGAAACTAAATTGATAGTAAATTTGAAGAAATGGCTGATTCTCAGACTGTGGTAGGAAATAATACATAAACCAGGATAATACATAAGCTTGGTACTATGGTAACAAGAAGTAAAAAAGTGTTCAAAACAAAACAAGAAACAAGCCCACATTGATGATGCATGATAGAGGAACACAGGAGCCAATATAGAGTTGCCAATAGTCAAATAATTTGAAACAAAAAAGAAAAAAATTATTGGATTATAATGCAAAGTATAAAATACCTATATATTAATGTTGATTTTATATATATATATATATATATATATATATATATATATACATTATATGTGATTGAGCATGTAATAGAAAGGAGTTGCAACTCTCATCCAGAACTAATAAATTGTGCATGTACTCCCTCCTTATGGAAGAGGAGCATGACTTTACTCCTGAAGAGTGGGTTGCACAGGGTGGCTACCTTCCAAAATATGTGGATGAGATGGAAAACTGTCAGTGGATAAATCCGACAAACACCACTTCAGTGAGGTAGTTAAGGTTAATATCAATAATGGTAAGTCATTTTGACATGCATTTGGATACATACATACTAAATAAGCTATGGGCTTCAGTTAATGAATGTATATCAATAGTGATTCATCAATTCTAACAAATGAACCATGCTAATGTAAGGTATCAGTGAGGGAAAGGGCAGAGGGAAGGGTACGTGGAAACTTTATGGACTTGGGCCATCATTTTATGGAGAGAGAGGGAGAGGGTGGGCAAAGGAGAGATGAGAGGAGCTGCTGGTTACTAGGTCTTCCTGCAGTAGTTTGCCATACTCTTGAAACTGGCTCATTGGTTTCTTTAATTTTTCTTTTTTAAATTTATTATTTATTTATTTATTTTCTAGGGAAGGGTCTACAGGTTGTTCAGGGTCTCACTGCTAGATTGAGCTCATAGTGATCTGCCTGTTTACAGTCTCCCAAGAGCTGCGATTACAGGCGTGCACCACCACACGCACTCACAATTGCTGTCTCAGCATGCCGCAGGGGTGGGCCAGCATTGCAGGCTGGGGGACAGAGCCCCAGGCCCCTGTACCTGGTTGCAGGTGCTTTAATCCGCTAAGCTCTTTGTCTGGTCCTCTTTTGTTTTTTAAAGAGAGTACAAAATAGTATTAAAATGGAAAAGTTACAAATAATATAGAATATCACTTAACAAAATAGAATGAATTTCACAGTATTTGTTGTAATGTATAGTATTGTCTTCCAATTAGTTATTCATATTACCAGATATATGCATGAAAAATTGGAAGGAGAGAGATAAAAAAGAAGAAATATGTAAGACATTAAGAACAGAAAAATAACAAACAATTGAAAAAAGAAGACAAAATGAATTAAATGTTATCTGCTCCTTTCCATAGACTTGCAGAAATCCGAAGCACATCTTGCCAAACCATCCTGCTTGCATACATAGATATACCTGTTTCTCCTACTCCCTCTCTTATCCTCCTCAGTTGAGTGACTTTTTTTTTTTTTAATAAGTTTATTCCTTTTTCTCAGTATCTATTGAAACTTTCAGATTCCATTTTTCTCTTTCAGGTTCTCACATTAAGGAGACAATGCTTGGATCTGATTTATTCATTAAGAGTATGTTCTTTAGTTACATCTATTTACTGACAAAAGACTCAAATTTTTTCTATGTTATAGCTGAATAATACTCCATTGTGTAAAAATACTGCAACTTCTTTATCTATTTTTCAGTTGATAGACATCTGGGTTGTTTCCAGCATTTAGCTATAACAAATTGCACTTCTATGAATGTGGATACAAATATACCACTTTGGTATGAGGTTTTCAGTTTTTATGGAAAAATACCCAGGAGGGGAATAGTTGGCTTGAATGGGATCTCTAATCCTAACTTTTGAAGAAATCTCCACTCTGATTTCCATAGTGGTTGTACCAGTTTGCATGCCTAACAACAGTGGAGAAGTGTTCTCTTTTCCCTATAGCCCCTCTAGCATTTATTATTGGCTGACTTTTAAAAAATATATATTTGAAATTTATTTATCTTGTACAGGGTCTTACTGTGTAGCTTGGACTCATAAGGATCCTCCTGTTTCAGCCTCCCCAGTGCTGAAATTATAGGCATGTGCCACCATGCCCACTGGCATGTGGTAGCAGGGTTCAATATCAGGTTCTTGTGCTTGTTAGGAAGGCACTTAGACTGTCAAGGAATTGCCCCAGCTCTTAGCTGACTTCTCCTTCTCCTTCTCCTTCTCCTTCTTTCTCCTTCTCCTTCTCCTTCTCCTTCTTTCTCCTTCTCCTCCTCC